>VYZP01069572.1:21001-32900 GCA_013400635.1 Hypocryptadius cinnamomeus | reverse complement strand
AAAAAAAAAAAAAAAAAAATTTAAAAAAATCTTATTTTCTTGTAGTCCTTAAAGAATATAAGGTAATTATTCCAGAAATTTGCATATGAACTCTAGATATTCTGTGCTATCAGATTCTGTTTTCAGCTTCTCTGTAGGTATGGATGTATTCTTGTAGCTGCTCTGGATGCAGCCAAAAAATGGAGGGGGTGGTTTGAGCTAGGTTGAGCAGCTGTTCTGCCACTCTGACCCCCAGAGGAACTTCTAATCAGAGAAGAAGGGGTTACCAGCCCTGTTACAGGGCCTGGACCAACCTGCCAATGCATAAGGGCAGGGGAGCCTCAGTGCCCATCAAAGGAAATCTGAAGGGCCAGGGAAGAGATGATGAACACATGGGAGCAAGGAAAAATAATTCCCTGAATTTTGACTCCTGGCTGTTAAGATCTTGAAACTCCACCTGAAGGTGGTCTGGGTTTTGTCCCCCTAACTGATTTTATATCCAGCAGGTGACCTCTGTGGAACACCCTGATCCTCATATTCTGAGCACAATGGTCCTGCAAACAACAGAAATGGGAGCCCAGTGAGACCTTACTAGTCTCTCTGTACAGGTAGGTTTTCCTCCTTTTTAGTTTCCTGTATCCTAACCCCATGCAAGGACCATTGCGCTGGGTTAACTCAGCTTTGGCTTTTCTACTCTCGAGGACTGAGCAGAGAATCATCTATGTCTATGCACAAAGTCACAAAATACTGTTTTTCACGCCAGCAGATAGTGCTTATGAGGTGTCATTACTATTAGGTCTAGAAATGAAGTATGTGTCCTTTTCACAAAAAACAGAGGTGTTCAATCTTTTCTACCAATACCCTACTTCATATTAACTTCATTTGGGATTTTCACACAAGGCAACTCCAAAGGAAACAGGTTTTCATAAGATTTCACAGCCCCTAAGGAGACAGAGAGCTAGAAGCACGTCTCGAGCCTCCTCCACGCCTTGTCTCACTTGCAAAGAAACGGGACAACACTGTGATGAGGTCTGTTAAAGGCTCCCTCAGCTCTTTAGTCGCCTCCTCTCATTCCTGACATTGTGTCCCCTTGTGTGTGCGGCACCATCTCACATTTCCCATACTCCAAATAACTTCTCACTCCTCCTTCAACTCCTTCCTTTGAGGAATCTTCCTTCCTTTTTCTCCTCAACACTCAGCTCATCTCTCTTCCCTCCAACTGAGCTATGAGCTTACTGGAAGAGGGAATATACTGTATTCTCAAAGTACTCTATAAACATGTTTAATAACAATCTTTTTCAATCCTTGATCTTTCCTGGATGAATCCCACTTAATCCTCACTGAGATTTTTATGAATGTATTTTCTTTACCATTTGAGCAACATCTTTTTGCTAATATTTTTATGTCAGCAACTAAGTGGGAGATAGACTGTAGCTGCTAAAAATAAAGAATAAAAGACAAAAAACCACTAATTACTCAGATCAAAACAAAATCTGGAGAAGTGAGTCATAACTCAAAAGAAAGGGAAAAATGTCTTGCTTTTCACTGGGAAATGAAAAAAAAAAAACCACAGAGAATTAAATTCTTGTCCTCCTCTTACACTTAGAGATTATTGTCATGTTTAAGGTAACCAAACTACACCATACTGCAGCTCTCACTTCCAGGCTGCAAGTAAGAAATGAAAGATGTCACAAAAACACATACAAGTTACAAGGCAAGAAAACCAAACAGCTTGAGCTTTACAAATGAAAGATGAAATTTCCACAGTATTAAATAAAAGGAAGAATTCAAAGCAAAGAACACAAACTACTTCTGACTATGTAAAGCCAATAAGATAATACAACTGGTAGAAGGCTGGCTGCTTGTACACTGTGCCAGTTACTGAACTAGCATGCACCGAAATAATTCATAAATAGATATCTTCTGCTTTGAGCTCTTATTTTAAGAAAAAATTCAGTAGCATGCAAGCTATAAATACTTCTGGATCCATCCTAGATGCAACTACAGTACAGTACTTGGAAATAAGTCTTTTATACATTATTTAGTGTTTCAACCGTGGAAAAATACTTTCATAATACAGTAACTTAAGTCTCTGAGATAATACTCATGAGTCAAGTTCACAGATCATGTGAAGAATGATGTAAGATATATATGGAACTTGCCATATCTTGCTCCTTCTATAGCTTTTCTTGATACAAATAAACTCTTTCTGAATTACTGATCATTGATTTAATAGCCTTTTATATGTATCCGTATGCATGTGGGCAATTTTTTGCTACTGTCAAATGCATTATCAGGAAGGTCTTGTGTCCAAAGCTGGCAAAAGATAGTATAAGATGTCTTTGAAATTAAAAAAATTATCAGCACCTGTCCATTAAAGCATCAAAAGCAATCCATAATTTTTTAAAAAAATCACTTCTATTTATTATTTATTTAAAGGTTTATGGAATATGACAGTGTCAGAGAGGTGGGCTGAGATTAGCCCCTGAAGGAAAATAGTCCACATCTCACAGATTGGAGGAGAGGAGGATAACCACAGGCCAAATAGACTCACTTAGCACACAACAGCTATACCCAGCAGACCATAATATGGACTACTTTTTGTTTGTGGGCTATTTATGCATGCCATTACTAGAGAGAGAAGTCTTTCACTTGCTGAATCTTAGTCTGCTCTGCACTGAGTGCTTTAACTGCTATCATTACAAATGTTTACTTCTTCTCTAATGTATTATCAAATTGCATCAATTTTCATAATAAAACCTTTGCCCCCATATAAATAGTTTATTCGTGCAAATAACAAAAGGTAGGAAGAATTAAATGTTGGGGATTTTTTTAAGAGATTATATACACTGTGAAAGATAAAGGGCATAATCAATTTTTTTTTAAATGCTTTTGCAACACATCTTACACCTGTTGAAACCAGAGTTTGTTGATTTCACTCTGCAATCACAAAACCTGTCTTTAAAACTAACTTGGGCAGTGCTTCCACATTGTTAGCTTAAATATCAGGCCCAGACATTCTCCCATCACTGAAAAAATACATGAGTCCTGATGCCCTCCCTGTCCCTTAAACTCTGTCAAGGATGACTGTTCTGTGGCAAAGAATCTTTAATGCTTCTTGAAGGCGCAGTGTTCATTCCTGGTAACAGGATGGTCAAAGTTTGGAACTACAGACAAGCTGGTCCAAAAGGGAGGGGCATAAAGACAGTGTTCAAATGAAAAGGCCAGCCTCAGAGGAAAGCACAATTAATGATGTTTTGAAAGAGCAGAAAAGCTGAGAGTGAGCACTGGCCAATCAGTTATATGGGAAGTAGCTGTATAGGATATACTCTCCAATGCATTAGTGGAGCAACTGAACAGTTGTTTTATTAAATGATATTATGAACTCTCTGATCATAATCGCAGCTGCTACTTGTATCCCAGTAGACTAATATGCTCTGTTTTCCCTACTAAGGCACGTTTGGGACAATTGTAGGGGGACACACATGGGCGGGGGAAAATTGCAGTAAGAAAATGTGCCAGGATTCCACAGTTCAGACAATATGTTACCAAATATTATGAAATGAAAAATATTAATTTGGAAGTATGTTCCCTATTGCAAGCAACTTATACAAGATGGAGTAGCTTCCTGTCTATATTATGCAACAGATTTGCTCAGTAAAGGTTTTTTTAAAAAAAAAGAGTGTGCGGGATGCATATCCATATGTAAGTGTCCACAGCTGGGTGCCTTGATCTTATTTACACACTCACATGAACACCAGGTACTACAGGTACTTCCAAGAAAGTATACAGATTTTGGACAAAGAAAGAACTAGCCTGGTAAAAAAAGGAGGCCACAGCTGCCATTTGCACCTGCCAAATCATATTCACATCTCATAATCTGGTAAAGAAATAGTCACATCCCGACACAGTTCTCCCACACAAATCTCATTCTATTAGGTCCCTTATGTTTCACTAGCCATTACTGTATGCCCATATTTGTACATTCATGTGTCTAGCTGCAGCAGACATGGATTCTGGATCATTATTAGTTTTGAAAGGGTTTTTAATTTTAGAAAATGCAGCAGCAAAAAATATTGTCAGACTCATATTCCGATTTAAATATTAGAATGATGTCTCATTGTCTTTCAGTATAAAAAAATTAGAAGAGATTATTATATTTTTTAAATGATTCTACTTTTATATGATATTGCAAAGAGAATAAGGCACTTTCCTTTAAACTGATTTCCAAAGCTATATCTGAGATCTATATCTGCTGTTTATGGATCACAACTAACTTTATAGTCATGTATAAACTGTACTTCTGAGTGCTGTAAGAGGTATCCCCTGTCTCACAATAAAAATATTATGGAACATTATATTTCCATATAGTAATGGCACTCTTATTTTACTAGTAGGAAAGGTATTGTACTAATTTAATTGAATAACATAAAAGTCTCACAAGCAAGATCAATATTTTATTTTCTCAACAGTTTTTGTCAATGAAGATTTAATTTCCCGTGCAGAGAAGGTGTTTGTATAGCTCACAGATATAAGTGGGGTGTGGTCCTTTCTGTGGAGCCCAGAGGCTTTGACTTCCTCCCCTGCTCCAGTCCCACAAGAGCCTTAACCCCAAAACACAAGTCTAGATGTCAGTAAGTAGAGGATTTATTTGCAACCCAATAAAAACTTATCCCTTGATCCAAAATCATATAAATTCTCTATGTTTTAGTTTATGCTGGAACTAAAGATTTCTGAAAGCTTAGCTGTGTTGGATGGGATGTAAAGATAAGAAAACATAGGCAAAATGAAAAAAAAATAACCGCCTATTTCACAGGTTGACATCAGAAGACAGAGGCTTCTGTAGAAGGTAAATATTACCCTAATCTCTGTTGTAAATCTAGAATAGTTGTTTTGATCTTTTTTTAAATTGAATGCAAGAATGCAGAAACACATGCAAGTTAGCCTAAATACAATAATGTTTAAAGACAATAAAATTAAAATGCTGAAAATCTGCAATTATAATCCAGAACCTTGGCACAATGGACAGATATGTGAACTTTCTCTGAACCTAAAACCAAGTGCTACTTGAGAGAAATTTTCAGTTGATCTGGGTCAGCTGCTGATGTTGCATGGAAGCTATTGGCAGTCTGGTGGCCAGAGCCAGGTTTCAAAATGAGTTTCACATTTGCTTACAACCAAAACTCCCTGAAAATTCAAAGGTTGTAAATTAGAGACAGAACTTCACAAGTCTCTAATTAGACTATAATCTGTCCACAGAATAGATTTATTTACTGTTCTGTTAATCCTTACAGGCTTCTCATCTAAAGGAAAAAAAATATCCTTTCCACCTATACTTACAGCCTGCTCCAGAAGTGACACTACACAGCACCAGGCACAGGTTTTCCAGACTACTGATGTCATAAGCAAGGACAAATACCAAAAAATAAACCCAAAGTGTTTTTAAAAACAAAGTCAAGGATGTAAACACAGCTTCATTTTACAGCGTGAATGAGGAAAATAGCAAGTGAGGTCTGATGGAGTTAGATGGGAAAACTATAGTCTCTTTGGCCATTTCAGTGGATTGGCTCCTCAGGAGAAGACACTCCTACCTGTCAAAAGATGCTAATAATAAAAATTATTATAATTATATACATAATTACTTCACACTTATCATTAATATCCAATGCTAATAAAGATCGAGCCTGAATATAATATTAAAATAATGTTGCCATTTGCACCTCAACAGCATATTTGTTTATCATTCCTTTAATTTTAAAGCATACTTTGTGACTCTGAAGGTGGAGATGTGAAAGGAGAGAAGGAGCAGTAGCTGAAGAGCATCTCCCTTCTGTGCTTTGTGGTACTGTGCTGGTTTGGGCTGGGATAGAGCTGGTTCTCTTCCCAGTAGCTAGTAAGGGGATCCACAATTTGGATTGTGCATGAAACAGAGCTGATAACGCAGAGGTGGTTTTGTTACTGCTGAGCAGCAAGAGCCAAGGCCCCCTCATTGCTCCCCCCACCCAGCAGCGAGGGGGCTGGGGGTGCACAGGAAGCTGAAGGGAACAGAGCCAGGACAGCTGACCCCAAATGGCCAAAATGATATTCCATGCCGTATGGTGCCATGCTCAGCAGAGAAAAGCTGGGGAAAGAAGATGGCAGGGGGGCATGCATGGAGTGATGTGTTTGTCCTCCCTTACACACAGGGCCCCATTTCAGCACAGCCCAGGCCACAGACCCCACTGAGCCTGACTCCCTCCAGGGACCCCTTGGTCTGCCAACCCTGGCAGCACCCTGGCACCCCCGTGTAACTCTCAGTTTGGTACATCACTGGTGAGCAATGGGGGAACAGACTTACCCCTTCCAGACCTGATTTTCCTCCCCTACAATGCATGAGCTTATAGAGCATGTCCAGGGCAAATTTTCCTGAACGAAGCATTTGATTTATGCAGCTACTAAGACATTCACTGGCTCACAACACAATGACTATGTAAGTGCAGTTAACTAACACTCCTAACTAAAAACTCTGTCTTTCCATTTTTATCCTTCATTTTTGTCCTGATACATCACCCTCACATTTGTTCAGGCCAGACAGAGGCATCTGTAAACTGCCTTTGAGTTAATATGCACACAGATTCTCAACCTGCCTCTTAAAAACTCTTTATACCTATCCTCAAAGTTGTATTTTTGTATTCCTGGACTTGATAAATAGCATGTGTGGTGAGGTGGGAAAGGTGTTCATAATTTCCAGCTGAAGTATTGCCTGGTGAAGTGTCAGCTTGGGTTACATAACTCATATATAAACAGACTTTTTGTGGCTGGTAGGAGAATAATTGGTTCACCTCTTCTATTCCCTATCTCACACAGCTGCATTGGCCTCTTATTTCATTATTCAGTAAAGCTTGCAATGACCACCACATTCTTCACAAAATAGCCTATATAACATTAAGAAAAAATCTTGTAGATTAAGAAGATAAGGTCAGCATTTAAACCCTAAAAGATACAAAGTGTTTATTGGACAACTACATTCTTCTGAGGCTGATCATATCTGAGCCTTCAAGGACACTACCATGGGGAAAAGGTTAATGTGGAGCTGACTAGTAAAAAACCCCAGGTGTTTTAGGTACTACTGAAATAATAAACCACTACAACTTCCCAGGGGATGAAGTCAAGTGGAGTGCCCTGACACTAAGGATTTGTTTCTGGACTCTCTCCCATTCTCTCCTGGATGGAGACTGAAAGTTACTCTTCAATGATAAATAAGCATGCTGTTATTTTCTTTCTGCTTCTCACATGGTCTTCTTTAGGTGTATGACTTTTTTCATTTTTTCACAGAGTGTAAAATGAAGGCAATATCTAAATCCCGTCTCTTACTGGAGGTATGAAAGATAGGGGATATGCAGAACATGTTCTGGAGATGAGCAACATTGAACACATGACTGATATGTGTCTAGGAGCAACAGCAATATCAGTAGCAGTACTGATGGCATGAGAAGGAACATACCTGTCTAAAGTGCACACATGTGCATCTAGACACATTCCTCTGGTACTTTGGGTCTCCTCTCTTCAAGTGAGAAGTCTCTCCAGAAGAACAAAGGAGAAATTCTTTTGTCGCTGAGTCATCCCTCTGTTGCATCTCATTGAACAATTCTTTTACTAGAATACACTGAAAAATCACTAAGAGGGAACTTCTTCAGGGTCTTTGTAAATACTACTGCTTATATTATCTGAATTTAAACCACAGTAAATTTTCTTACACCCCTATTAAAAGAGTAGATAGAAAAATATCTCCTTCTGTTAACCTTCAGCTTAAGGCTTAATTCTCTCAAACATTTGAGAGAGCAAAATGAAATTGTACAAATGTCTGTGGAATAGGAAATGTAAACAGGAGATGTCTCTGAGGCCAAGCAAATGTGTGGAAAACCCCAAAGTTTCCTGCATAATTTTCTTGTACTGAATAGCACATAGTATAGTTTGTAATAGGAAATTATTTTCTCATTCAGATGTCCAATCCAAACTTATGTGAAGTCCCCCTACCCCAATTCCCCTACTGCATCATAGAGAGCAATATAATAAGGCCCCATTGACAAAAATATTCCTTGATTGCAAGGATCGTCGATATCCTGAAAACGAGTTTTCACAACACTAGAGGTGCACTTCAGCTCACTTTGCCAGGTGTTTGCATTGCAGTGATAATTTCCAGCACTGTGCTGGCTGCTGAATATGGCCCAAAATTGGAATCACCCCCATAGGAGTATTCAGATTGCATAGGAAAACCTGGGCAAAGAATAGAACAGACTACCATCACAAAGAACAGAGCAGCACACCCTGAATGCAAGCTGCATCAGAGCAAGCATGCAGGAGTCATTTTTACAGCTTTATAGCAGTAGAAGTTTCCATATTGACACACAGGAGAGCTCAGGGAGAATCTCAGAATCAGGTCTCCTCTCTAGTTCAAATCTGTATTTTAGGGGACTCTGGGGTACACACAGAGTGCTTCTTTCCTTTTCACTGAGGCATTTCCACAAATGCTTCCCTCAATCTGAATCTCTCTCTGTGCAGGAGTTCAGTAGTGACTCTCCATCATACTAAGCAGCTGGAGAGTCCTGGTCTGCAGTTTACTGATCAAGGAAGATTTCCTCCATTCCTCACTGAAAGCACAGCCTTCCTTTGCTTTTCCTATGTATGCAAAAGGAAAGATAGAGAAACAGGCCAGAGAGAGGCTCAGCTCATCATGGTATAAAGGACAGCAGTATCTGACCCCTCACAAAGCTCAGAGGTTCACACAGGCACATTCACTCCAGATGCTGTGCATGAAGCCATGCAAAGGTGACTGTTCACACTTGCACTGAGTGCAGGCTGCCCATCTGAAAAGCATCACATGTGTGAAAATAGCTGCCACACACAGAAGCTACTGCCAGTTCCTTTGCTCTGCTCTTCTTTGCTAATCACTGCTTCGGCTGTCCACAGTTTTAAAAGGGTAATGCGAGAGAAGACATTGTCCTAAAGTTAGAGTGAAGAAAGGAAAATCCTGCTTCTGTGTTATGCTGTGAGGACACCAATGAAATTGCTCATATTTGCAATTACTTTAGTGAGATGACTGTGCCAGAGTTCCAGGGGAAAAAGTACCACCTAAACAGAGACTTGCTCTTGATATCAATTTATTGACAGCAGGCTGAATTTCTAGTTTCTGCTGCCAATTATTGCTTACATAATCAATATGTAATTGATATGATCATAACTGTTCAAAGTCAAGATGACTAAAAGCAAACAAAAAGGTGTCCTTCCTTCCAGAACCTTTTGAATGATAGGAGGCTTGATTTTCAGTAGCTACTTTTAAAAGTTTCCAAAAAGCAGAAGCTCTCAAGTTGAGCAAAAAACAGTTGGATGCTTAAAGTACTAGTCACATTTGAAAATGTCAGCCCTTGTATAACAGGCAAACAATGACCATCAGTCACAAATTATCTCTGAGGTTTTTTTAAAAAGTATTCATGATGCTAAAAAAAGGCTTTAATTGGACATTACCTATTTAAGGGAGTTAGATCTTTTCACTGATTTAATGTGATTACTCCAATTTTGGCAAAGACTTATTCCCTAGTAAAGGCAAGGAGTCTTGGGCTTATTTGTGTAGGCAGCACAAATCCAGACTGCTTCCCATTCCCTAAGGCACAGCTACACTGCTGGTATAGCTCCCCTGCACCAGCTGCAGAGGCACTAATCCTCAAACTGTCAGTGGAACACAGACACCCCAGTGCTGTCCATCCCAAGAGCCCTGCAAGGAGAAGCTTGATCTGACTGGGTCTGCAGGTCACTCGCTCTGGGAGCCATATCCTGTGGCATAATGAAGCAGCACCGTATGTTTATGTACCAGACCTTCCTAAAAAAAAGTGAGCATTGGCCTTAATCACTGGTATTTATGGTTCATAAAGAAATGAAAGAAATGTGAATAAGGAATATGTGATAAGAACAAAAGATGTCTGTGCCCACTGACATTGTCGGTAGAATCCTGCTGTCATTGCACTCCATTGGGACTGCAGGCCTGGCTTAATGCAGCCTGATTGCAGCTGTGTCTGCTTTGGTTTCCTGAAAGAACTTGCAAGTCTAGCATGGTAACTTGTCATCTGCAAGCCAGGAGTTTTATTCACAGTTTGCTAGAAGCCACATTAAATAGCAACATCAGTCTGGAGATCAGCTTCTGCAGCAATGTTCTTATCCTTAAGCCTGTGCAGATGGGTGATTCCCTGTGTGCTTGCTTTAATGGCTGTGCTGCTGAAGACACTAATATCCTAAGACATATCTCTCCGGGGGGCTCTTGATATGAGAGTAAAATGAAATTTGTGTCCAGTTTGCCAGGGCTTCACTAGTGCCCTAACAGCAGGATGCTGTATTAGAAAGACACTCTTCACAGGTGTACCTTTCACAAAAAGACTGTCAGAAAAACCTGAAACATTGGCATTATTTAACCAAGCTCATAAATAGCAAATTCTCCAAACAACTAGAAATATTTATGCTTCCTATATTCTTGGAGTTCAGGAATACACAGCTTTGTTACCGGTGCCGCCTGTGAGGTTATTGAGAAATTAATTCTACTGTCAATGTGTATAGACAGAGCTTTGCTATAAAAATGCACCCAAATACTATGTATTTTGTCTTCCTTGCCTCCCTCCAAGCACTGTGCTAACAATATGACTCTTTACTATCACAGCAACTTGTGATTATGTAGTGATAAGCAATCCACACTCAATATGCCATCCCATTAGGCAGTGTTAAGTTATTACAGGTCGTATTGCTAAGCCTAAATAAGACCTGACAGAAAAGCTCATTAAATCTGAAAAATACTCAAATGAAAAAAAGAACCCTTTTCCTTTCTTCCCCCCAAACTAGATTGAGGTACTCAGCTCAAAGGTCCTGATGACCTTTGTGAGAGAAGCCTCCTGTGGCACAGGAATCCCTCACAGAAGGTCTCTGCAATTCCCAGTATTGGATTAGCACCAGTTGCACGGATTCCTTCCCTTAGCTGACCCTGAAAGGAGTGGGGAGCTAATGTAGAAATCCCTCTTCCAGACCCTTTGGCTTTTATGGTCTCATGAGCAGGCCTCCAATCCCTGGAGCACAGATGACACAGAGAATTCCATTTCATTCTTGCTAAATATAGCACCTTCCCACTCATTTTTTTCCCAGCAGACAAACACAACCTATAGTGGCTTCTCTGCTTGCTACACATGTCCTACATCCCATAGACCAAATGACAGACTAAAACAGTGATGAAGAAGTTGAAATGCCAACTTATGCCACTCCTTGATTCACCGTCCACCCTAGAGAAAGGACTTCACCCTCTAGGGAGCGTACCTAGCTATCTAGTTAAATGACAGTATTAAAGCATCCTGTCTTCCATCCCGGATATTCGTCCTTCCAGGGACCTCCACACAGCATTAGCTTAGCTTACATGTGCAATTAGGCACTCTCAGAAGCAAAACCCCCAAAAAACTATGGCTCATTCACATCCACAATTGTCTTTACCACACTGATTTAAACAGAAACTTAAACATTAGGACTGGTGAACTGATTGCATGATCCCTTTTCATTCAGTAAAACTTTCACTCATTTTAATTCAGTGTAGCTGTGGTCTACAAAAGCTACTGAAACCATTGTCTTATTCAGCAGCATTTGGTCTTCACTACAAAGTGCAAGGAGTCCTAGTGATACATCCAGTAATTTGTCTTCATCTCACAAAGTGCTTTAAGCTCCTGGTGAATGATAAGCAACTAAGTAATCCAAATCAAGTCAGGTTTAGGCAAATGCCTAAAGGTAAGCACAAATGTGTTTTTCAGGACTGAGACTCAAGGGAATGTAGCATTGTTGTTCACATGTTCAATATAAAGCATAAAAAGAAAATCTGGATTTTTAAAATTCCTTTTGATATTTTGAAGAAAGTTGGTAT
>VYZP01069572.1:8501-16001 GCA_013400635.1 Hypocryptadius cinnamomeus | reverse complement strand
TAAGAGGTGAATTTTTGATTTTCCTTTGAAAGTAGCATCTCCAAGGTTTTTAAATAAGACTGGAAAAAATTAAATTAAGAAGAAAATCAAGCATACAAGTATAGGATCAATATTCAAACTTTTCCTAAGAATGTTATGTCCTTTCAGTGCACTAAGGCATTTGAAACATTTTGAAATATTAGTTAATTTAGGTACTCAGTGTCTGTAAGAAAAGTCTCTGAGACATTTTTTATTCTATATCTGACTATTTGTTGTGTAGGCAGCTCTCTAGTAGCTGAACTAACAAAACCAATAATTTTCAGACTTTGTCCTCTTGAGCCAAAGCAATAGTCTATAATGCTTGTGGTTTTAGCTACCTATTTAGAAGTTAAGGAAGCAGAACAGAAAAAAAACACCAGAGTCTGAAGAATTAAAGATAATTTCCATTTTAATTCCAAGCTACTTGGAATTGTGTTGTGTGAATCCTAACCTAATAATGAATGGATGAGATTTAGAGGTTCAGCTTGAATACATTCCCACAGCTGCTCACATGGCCCAGGCTGCAACACAGTCGTGTCTCTCCCAGTTCCTGCTTTTTGATCTGAATCAAGACCATTTGCCCCATTTGTCCCCAGCTGCATTCTAAAAACAGATACAATTTGCTCCTTGTTTCTGGCTCTTACTTCAAGCTTACTCCTACCTGTCTTCATCCCACCCACCACCCCTTTTCTACCACAGCAAACCCAACTATTACAATCATGGTTATGGATCTCCCACAGATCATCTTTTCTTCTGCATCAGCTCAGTGCCAGTGACGACAGCTCCCATTCCCCCTCAACCAAAGTTTCCTGCAAGTATTTTTATGATGTTTAAAAACTGCCCCTTATGCTTCAGAGTACTTTTCCACAAAATTTACACAACCATTATTTCACATTCCTTCAGCTCTTGTCCTGAAACTTACCTATGCTGTGATCCTGACAAAGAACCTAACAGTAGATTTTGTGTGTTGACTTGTATTTACTATGCTAATGCTAATAATTTCCCTGTTATTTGATGCTCCTACATTGTGTTACATTCACCTATTATTCCTTGTAGTGTTCACAGAGACTCCCTGAAAAAATCATTTATCTCAGTGTGAAGTTTGTCATTCCTTTCAAAGGTTTTGGATCAGGTTCCTGGATGATCAGTCTTTTCTGTTTTATAGTACAGTGGGGGCCCAGTCCAAGTAAATTGTAAATCTGATTATATTTTACCCTTCCTCCAGGCTGCATTTCGTTAGTTGATCCTTCTGTTTGGTCCTGGGGGAATGGTGAAGACCAGCCACTAAACACCTTTTTTCCATTTAGAATTAAGTTTAAAATAAAGAGGTGGCTTCTTTAGACATTGTTTTGAGGACACTGAAGCTTTTGTTCCATGGCAGATTTCTTTTAATTCTAAATCCATGTAACTAGTTCTACTTTAAATATTCATTTAGGTATCCGACTTTGGTTTAGAATAGCCCCTTCCGTGGGCATTTGAAATCCAAAGCTTCTACTGGACCTAGATTTTTTTCCAAGACCTACCTAAGAATGGAAACAAAAAAATCTTCTCAAACTCAGAGCAGAATTAGCCCATTTCTACTGGTGACCTCATTAAGCACAGTGCTGTAAGACCGTACAGAGTCACACAAAAATTGCTATTTAAGTTATGGCACTGACTCCATATTTCTGCACCAAACAGTTTGAAAAAAATGTATACTTAGATGTCAGTGGGAAAATGGGAGGCCCCTATGCAAAGATACACAGAGGACCCACTTCTATCACCTCCCCAGAGGTGACCCAGAAAGGTCCTCCTTATCTCCCTGTCAACCATCAGAGAAAGAATAGCAAATTTTAAAATCAGTTCTGGAAGAGTTAGCAAGTTGGCACAAGAGCCTGTAATGGTTCTAAACCTTTAACATTATTTTAAGGCTATATTTAAATATATATGTGTCATTTAAAATAACTCACATGCCCTCCTCCCATTTGCTATTATTCATTTCAGCACCGATGCAACAGCCAAATGGTTTACCAGCCTGTGTCGCTAACACTTGCATAATAACTTGAGATCTCACAACCCCTCTATTTATCAAGCAACAATGTTACCAAAAATAACTATATGCATAGCTATAAGGGGAGCTGGGGAGGGGGAGAGGGGGAAAGGGGATGGGGAGATTTGTCAATACAATTTGAAACCTGCAATAAAGAGCTAGTGTTGGAGCTTTCACAGTCTGTAAGTCACTTTTCCTGATGGGCATTTATCACAAGGTGGAGCCAGAAAAAGAGGGTCCGTGCAGGCCCTTGGAGAGGCACCAGGACTAGCAGGTCAGCGTGGGGCTCCAGAGCGATGGCACTGCACGTGTCACTGTGAACCAGCAGCAAGTACAATGGGGCAGACATCTCAGGCAAGGTCCACAATCTCAGTGTGGCAAACCCACAGAAGCCCCCTGCACCTCCCCAACCCAGCAATAATCATTATTTCCCTTGCTACACACCTATTCTTAACACCGTTATTCACGGCAGAATAATGTGGTTTAGTGCCAAATGGTTTTATTGCAAAATACAGGAGGTCAATAAAGAAGGAATGTCACTGTTGTGTTCACTGTCCACTCACTGTCCATTCACTTTTCTCATCTGTGTGTCTGTGTGTCTGTGTCTGTGTGTAGCTTTCCTTTTCAAAGCCTCAGCATTCCTGGGGGTGGGAGGGAAGAAGGAAGGGAGGCAGCAGCTCTTTAGAAAGGCTGCTTCATCTGTGAAGTTTACAAAATACCATCAGCATTGCTGAACTAATGAATAACAAGAATGTGTTGTCTCTAGCTTTTATGCAGACTGTTCTGAAAAGATTCAAAACTGTGTGGGACCTGCAGTGTTGATCTGCCTATTCCAGGTACAGCTTCAATGATTTTTATCTCAGCTTGGAACACAGAGTGTGTTCTGATACTAATACTGATAAAAGCATAAAGGCTGATGCCATCTGCCATGGCAACTATCAAGATGGCAGCTGCTTTTCATCAGCTTTATCTGAACTTTGCGTTAACGGGAATTCAGACACTGTGGGTGCATTTTCAAAAAGGACATAAAAATGATAGCACTCCTCTGAATAAAACCAATTCATCAAATATCAACCTACTCTCATCTCCTTCATCTTTCTGGTAAGAAAAACGAAAAAGGGGGAAAATTCCATGTGTGCTCTCTTTAGATCACCTTGTCTCTTTATCAGCCCTGTCTCTGATGCCAGTGGTATTAGATGCTTCCACTCACGCAGCAGCAGCAGCAGCAGCAGCAGCAGGGCTGTAACCCTAAGAGGCTCTGACTTTGAATCCCAGCACTGGCAGCTCTGCTACAAATGGGATTCAAATGTGCAGTGTCTGAGGGCAGTGCAATCAACAAAATAGCATGCTAGTGTACAGAGCCTACCACAGGTAATAATAGAGGCTTTTCCCAAAGAAAGAAAGAAAAAAAAAAAAAAAAAAAAAAAAAAGAAATAAAGAAAGAAATAAGGGGAGAGAGGAAAAAGGAGAGGAAAAAATGAACTAGTAGTAATTCTAAGGAGTGCTTTTTATTTCCTCAGCAATGGTTTACAGCAGGTACACCTTCTCCATGTTCATTAGCAGTGCTAGAACATGACAATTCACTACAGAAAAGATGCTAATTGCAGCATACAAGGTTTTTGTTGCTGGCTATAAAAGCATATCTAAAATATAAATATAAGATGGTAGTATACTAACATATTAGAATGCTGTTACACTTCTACTGATTTTGCTATTTTCCAGAAGGTTTTTTTCCCTGATTTTTTCTTCCCTCTGCTAATTAAATCTTTATTTGATTTATTTTTTTTTGGTTTAACTTAGCATCTGGCTCTATCCTTCTCAGAATAAATTTTATTGAATTTTAAGTAGATATAGATATATAATGGATGTACATAAAAAAATATAGAAAACAATGATGCTAAACTATACATATAATGTAATTCAAAAATTTACAAAACATGTTCTCAAACATGTTTGTTGCTACTACAGATTGCTTTGGCAAGTAAGAGTAAAATGCTTGAATATTAGTGAAAGAAAGCCTAATTAGAGAGCTGAATTAGACACAGAAAGCAAGTTTGACATAGAGAGGACAAGGACCAGAGACAGGACTGTGCAAAATACTGAGTGACTTCAGCTTTCCAGCAAGTCAGTGACATTTGAGGGAGCTCGCTGGCACAAGTCAAGCCCCAAGGGACAGAGTTTACTTGAAGCAAGAATAGCAGACCAAATCATCAGCTATTGTAAATCAGTTTAGCGCCACAGCAGTCAAAGCTAGGGTCTGAGCTGGGCCAAAGGCACGGCAGCTATTTGGCCCAGAAGCTCTCAAGGGTAATAGGAAGCCACAGATCCACATCTAAATTAAAATTATGAACTGTATTAGTAATAATGCCATCAATTAAAAGATGTTTTTGTTGCTTCTCAATATTTGCATCCGGAAACAATATTACTAAATAGCAGATTGTGCCACAACAACATGGTTGTTGGAAGTCAGCAAGGAGAGAAATGGCTGAGACTTAGAAAAGAGATCATGACGTTTTCCCTCGACAATCAGCTATTTCAAATATGCACTCATTTTCTCTTTCTGTTGTTATGTACTAAACAAGGCTGGTAGGCAGGGTAAGACAGCCCACATTTTCAATAATGTGAAAAGCAAGAGGGAAAAAAAATAGTGTACAAACACCAAGCTTTCTCTAGATTTTGTTTCCCAGTGCTTCCAGTCCGACCCAGATCCTTGGTTCCTGCTGGGACACTGTTGAAGCATTTAAATTAAGGGAGTTCTTTAAATTGAAATGAATTTCATTTCAGCAAAATTCTCAGCCCTAAAACTAAAATATAAGAAATGAGAGCTGATATATTTGTTTAAGGTCTTGTAGGGTGATGAAAAGCTGTAAGTTCAAGAAGACCACCACATGGAGGTCTTACTGTCTTTCTCCAAATTATGTTTAAGATGCCTTCTGAACACTGAGGAATTTGAACTACTGAAACTTTTGTAATCCTTATTACAGGGACAAGAGATTTTTTTTTTTTTTTTTGTCTCAGAATCAGCAGTTCCAGAGCATTTTTAGGCACTAAAAAGATTTTTCTAAAAAAAATTCCCTTGCACTAGAAAGTAACAACAATAAAACAAAAGCACAGAAAAAAATTGAAGCAAGTAAAGCATAAGCAGAGCTGACACCATGCAGACTTTTAGGATACAATTCTGTATCTGAAAATGTCAATTCATCTCTCCCCTGTGCAAGAACATGTTATTAATGTTTAATGCCTACAGCAAAAGATAAACGCTTTCTGGAATGGGGTGAATGAAAGTGTACACAGAAGTACCACATTGCTCTGTAATGGTGACTCTTCTTGGGAGCTACAAGGGCAGTGATTTTTCAATAAAGAAAGCAACAGGGAGACTTTTAAGTCTTACCAAAAGGGGGATGATTCCATTCTCCAATAAACCCACCTTCATAATCCTTTTCGTTCTTTATAACTCTATGGCTTTACGTTGCCATCTATTGCTTTTATTGTTTGAAGGCAATGAGATTTTTAACATTAATTTCCGGATTAGTAGAAGTGGTGGAAAATGTCATAGCTTCTGAAACTTTTTGTCCAACGCATAGACAAGAGATGCAGTTCTCAGATTAAAGTGTTCAGAGAAGACATCCACTAAATTAGTGGCAGATAAAATACCAATCCAGCAGTTGAAGAGAGAAACAATTATTAGCTGTGCAAACAGATCATAAGCAGCTGATCAGGAGGCCACATTCAGAATAATGGGTACACAAATGAAAAGGGTATTACAGAAACTTGAAAGGTACAGAAAAGGATGGAAAAATTATATGAATGCTCAAGGACATGAATTATTTGAAACTTTTGAAATAGTTTCTCCATGTTCTTCAGTAAGGAAAATAAACAAAATAGATACAGGCAAAAGCAAAGAAAAATTGAGAACTCCATTACCTAAAAGACTGTCAAGTCGAAAACATAAAGTCAGTGAGAAGCAAGTTGTTAAAAATGGTATGATTAAACTGTGTCAAACTCCCTATGGAAGTCAGTGGAGTTTGCCACTAGATTTACAGTGCTGTTCCTGAAAGAGGGATTTCTTCAAAAGATGGAATAAAAAAATATAAGGCACGTAGATTAAATACTATACATTGCACAATCTTTACAAATTTTAAAGCAGTTAGGTAAGTATTTGGGAAAAAAAATAGTAGTTTTGCTAATAAAATTATTCTGAAATTGTTGAAGCTTGGTTTAGAACAATAGAGGGACTAGACTTGTATTATGAAACTAAGTATAAACATTTCCATTAAAAAATAACAAGACCCCAGTAGATATATACTCACCTGCTACTCAGGATGCCCCAACACCAAAACACAAGCTCCTGCAATATATTTCACACTGCTTCAATGGGCCAAATCTGCAATGGGATCCAGGTAACCATCCGCATTCTTTTGCACCTAAATGGCTTTGAAAATACGTCCAGGTCATATTTATGCAACTGGCCTAGGTCACTCCTGATATATGATTTGTCTTGACAGACTGCTCCTTAGGAAATACAAAAAGTGCAGCAATACATGGACACACAGGACTGAGCTTTGAATTAAGGCAGATTTTATAAAATTTTATGGTTAAATTTGGAGATTTTTGAGACATAGTACTGGGCCGTTCTCGTTAAAACACTGATAAATTGTAGTTATGTTTACTTTTTTTCTTCTTTGAACTTTAAAATCATAAAATTTAGTGGAATATGCAGGTTTGGAGATGAAACAGCCTGCAGTTCTCTGCAGTATCTCATCCTTTCACATGAAGTGGCCTTTGACCTTTGCACCTCTGCCCACACCTTCATAAAATATCAGGTCTGTTTGCATACAGCAAGGAGTCCTATTCCTGTTCAGTGGGACAAGGAAATATAAAATATTGCTCTCTATTATTAATAAAGGCAAAAAAAAAAATCTGATGTCTGGCATTAGAATTATATTGACATATTAATATCACGTTGTAACTGTGCCATTACAGGTGGGGTTCTGCATGTTCCTGCTCTTCAATTAGTCTGCAGTTGTATTGGTCTGGTAATAGGGTCTGCATAGAGCCACATTGAAATTGCTTTCCCCATTCTCATCTTCTATTGTAATGGCCTTGAAGCGGGGTCTTCACAAACATGCCTGGCAGTCATCATCCATCATCGCAAAACTGGTATTCTGCTAAACAAACTTTCTGGGGCTTTTAAAATGTGATATGGATGCATCATTTGAGCAAACTGAAAGTTGGTTTGACATGGAAAAACATAAAGAGAAGGGAGTTGGATAGCTGTTTTGTAAATGCAAATATTGGGACTGCTATGAAACCTTTATAGTTCTCATGGCCTAAGTCCACTTAAAGGATTAGAAACTTAATCCTGAATTCTTTTTGAAGAGGAGATATCGAAGTATTGCACATATTTTATTTCAAATAAAGCATTCCACAGCTTATTCTGTGGTTTGTAAAAA
>VYZP01069564.1:764-13411 GCA_013400635.1 Hypocryptadius cinnamomeus | reverse complement strand
GAAGGAAGGAAGGAAGGAAGGAAAAGACAAAAATAAAGCAAGCTCCAATTATACCACATTCTTGCAGAGATGTCCCTGTTGCTTTAGCACTGCAATTTTTTGTTTGCCCACAGTTTGCTTCAATGATGTCTGGGGCACGTCTTTGCCATGACCACCTTTTCTTATATTTTTTTCCTATAAAATGAGTATCTATTCTACACAAGCCCTTTCCATGCAGAGGAAGAGGGATTTTAAATGCGTTTGCGCAATCTTTTTCTCTGCTTGCTGTGGTTATGGGATTCAGTGCTTCAGGACATTGCAAATTTCTCACTCAGAGGAGAGATTCTCTACACAGGAGAGTTGCAGTCCACATAAACCACAGAAGCATCTCCCACGTTAGAGAAATATCTTTCTTCAAGATGGAATTTGCAAAATACCAAAAAGTAAGATAAATTTAAGATCTGTTTAATATGTACCAATGAACAAACGGTAAAGATTCATAGGTCTATAACCAGAATCTCCAAAACATATAATCAAATTTTTTGCTAGGTTTCACTGCTTTTGTACCATCTCTGATATAATAATCATAATATTTGGGGATATTTATTATGAACAAATTTCCAGACATTCTAAAGCAAAAGCCACAAGTGATCTATGCTTGCCCACACTGATTCTAACTGTAATATCCTTAAACTTTTTTATTAAATGGCACCTTTTTCTGGACACACTATTGTACTGCGAGGACTTGGCACAAACAAGGATTAATAGTGATTTTTCTTGGAGAGAATGAGTGCCTCAGGCAAGAGATAAGAGGGTATGAGGACCTTATAAGTGCTTAATAAAAAGGAATAAGCTTCATTTCAACTGTGGCAGTCAATGAGAAATATAATTCCTCTTCTTATTATCATTTTTATGGGGTTCTAAATTGTGAATGGTGGTTTCTGGATAAGTGACATGACATGTTCCTGTAATATTAAACTTGATTTAACTTGGTAAAGACTATAAAATAAAGAAATTTGTATGGCTACAGTGGTGAAGATGTGATGCTATATATTCACCAACATATGGATCATGTTGACTCTCCATTCACTCTTACATATAATTTATCAAATAAAATATGGGGAAACATGAGTATGAACTGATGCCCCGGAAAGTCTTCATTGTTGAGAAGTTATAAGAGGAAAGTCTCTGAGCTGGGCTCTAGGCTCTAGCTCATGGCAGTTGGCATGAATGTGCATTATGATGCACTTTCGGTGGACCATGAGCTCAGGGGTAGAGCTCCATTTCACCTCTGGACTTGGAGTCCCAAATACTGGGAAATCCACAGATACTGACCATTAGCTAACAGCATGTGTCCTTGTATGCAAGGGATACAAGGGATGACTGTATCAGCAGGAAAAAATCTGCAATAATTATGGAAGTTTTTGGGCCAGCATCTGAAGGATGAGAGTGCGCAGCAGAATTCCCCAATAGTAGTACAGACAGAGCTAAAGCTTTTGCTTTACTTTTTAAATTTTATTTTTGTGTTAGAAAACCAAACGAGTGCTTTGCAAGAGACTCAGACATGGCCATGAACCTCTCTAAGTCTGGGAACCCAGCAGGCTGCTGGTGACTTACATTAAACTATGAAGGCAAGTATTTCTAACTGTGTGTCCTAGGTTGAGCAGGAAGTGAGGTTTTTTCTTGGGAGGTTGTGGTCAAACCAATCAGTGCTTGGATTTGAATATTGGCACCTGGTTTGGCCACTGAAGTTTTGAACCGCCTCTGAGAACACACAGGGGTTAAAAGAGCGGAGAATGCCCAGGAGAACTCTCTTGGTTCCGGTCCGTGAAGGAGGTCAGAGCTCCCCTGCCCAGCCAGGGCTGGGTGGGGGAGGGGAAGCCATGTGGCCTGGTGAGGTAGGCCGGAGCCTTGGGCAGAGAGGGGGGTGAAGGCCCAGCAAGATGGAAGGGTGGAAAATAGAGAGAGGCATCGGGCCCCCCCTCCCCATCCCCGGGAGAGAGAGAGANAACCCTGGAAGCAGTTCTGGTCCATGGACAGTGGTGAGAGCACTGGACATGGAAGGAAGAGGTCACGAGGGCAGATGTTCTCCGGGCGGTGCCACGAGTGGCACGGAAACACAAGAGGTTTCAACTGTGTTTTTGGGGGAAGTCTGTGGTGCAAGCGGGGGCTCCTCTCTCCCTGATGGACTGAGAGCTGATTATTTGAGGGGCGGTGATGGACTGAAAGTTGATTATCTGAAAGGGAGGAGGAGGGGGAGTGTATTTGGAAGGTTTTCATTCTGAAGTTTTTGTTCTCTATATGTTGTAGTTAATAAAGTTTTTTTCCTCTTTATTCTTAAGCTGGAGCCTGCTTTGCCCTATTCCTGGTCACATCTCACAGCTGCCACTGGGGGAGTGTATTTTCATGTGGGCACTGGCATTGTGCCAGCGTCAAACCATGACACTGTGAGAGCCTAGTTTTCTGCAGGTATTTTTCAAACAATCAAATGAGTTTTATTCCAACATTAAAAATGCTTGCAGCAGTCAGGATGAAGAGTATAGGGGAAGGTCCTTTTGATAAATGGCAGGGCTAAAACCCTAAACATTTATCTATTTAACAAGACTTCACAGTTGCCAGATTTATGCACCATTGTATTTAGCCCAGTAGTGAAATTTATAATGCTCCTTTTGGATGGCATAATTCTTTTCCTCTGCTAGGAGAAAACTATATCCAGGGGAAAAAGCAAATTTTCTTTAAAGACCAAGCAGTTGTTCTGTGAAATGTTTCATGTATGTTTAAGGACATCACTAATGGTGATAATAATATTATTTCTAAAACTGCATAAAAACTTTGTCTGCAGTGGGTATTTTGTGTAAGGATACTTGGATCTATATTTGGAAAAAGTATTTACGTAACTAATGCAACATAGTAATCTACTGAGGTTACAAAAGCAATGAATATTTTGAAAGAAGCAGCAGTGAAACCAGGGTGCTCTGGTGCTTTTTGGTGCTTATCAGCTTCTCAGAGTTGTTAGGCAGCTACGTGTATTCTGGAGCACTTCCTGTGGCCTTTTTGGAGTACTCCAAAGTCAGGGGTCGTATGTTGCATCCCATGACGGACGTAGACAGCCTGAATGATCAGGCTGTTTTGGAGGAGAAAAAGCACGGGGATGCAGGCAGGCAAGAGATTTCTGGAACCAAGGCAAAAAGAATAAAAAGTTTGAGAGTAAAGAGCCTGATTCCCAGGAGGAAAGGGAAAGGATGCACAGTGGCAAAATTTAGCTGTTTTGAAATTTTCTGTGTTTGAGTGCACTGGCTCCTCCAAGTTCCTATAAGTGCTTTGTGTACACTGAAATGTGTAGCACTTGTGCAGAGGCAGGTAGATCTACCTTAGCTCTTCCTTGGATCCTTCTGAAGTAGAGTAGGGTAAGTGGAGGCAATGTTAAAGTTGACCACATTGGAAATGTTATGTGCTACACTGAAATTTACCGTAAGAATGGGATTGTTGTACTGGGGTATATACGGCATGCTGTGAAATGCAGGAACCCTCTGGTCTCAACTCCATATCTAGAAGTGCTGAGAAATGAAGCGCTACTGGTCTTGGTGATCTTTGTTCCTTGCCAGCTTTTCAAGAGGGATGCAAATAGGTGGTGGCCAAATTGTCAGGAAGTAGCTCTCTGATGTCTGGAGCTTCACTAGGTCAGTGTGTTTCTTCTTGATGTTTTATTTCCAGTGAGCCTTGGCATCTAATGAAAACCAAGCTTCTAAATGTCACAGACAGGTGTGCTTTAGTGGAATGGTTCAAGGAAATACTGCACCAGAGGCAGAGTAAATGATAACCTGTTCCCTTTCACTGTAAAGGAGAATAAATTGTCTTCAGACAGTCCCTGGCCTAAGTCAATGTCCTAAATGGTGTCTCAGAACTCTGTACAGAAAATGATATAAAATGGGTACAGAAAATTTCCCTTTGTAGGAGAAAAATTTCTAATGGCCAGGCCTGTGAAGATGGTTAGACAGTGATGCAAAGGCAAATGAATATATAGAGATGTTATAAAGAGCTTCTAGTTGTGTCATTTTAATTTTCTAAGGAGTTAGAAAACATTATGGGCACTTACAGAAATCACAACAAATGCCTTAAAAGACCTTTGTAATTCTAGTCCTATAGGGCTAGGGACATTTCATTCCATTCCATTCTGCTTTGTCCACTTGAAGTTATTCTACTGTTACACTGAACAAAATGATCCTTTTGGAGCTGACTGTGTGCTGGTCCATCAGGAGATGCAGGAGTGCCACTGTCTTAGAGATATGCTTCACACAAATCACAGCTGAGGCTTAAATGTGCATCCAGGCACCACTCAAAACACAAATTTCTGTACAGTTGTATCTAACTTTGCTGAATTCATTATTTCATCATTTTCACAGCTGATTTGATAAAAAGACAAAACAAATAATCATACAAACAAATCAGAACAAGGAAACAGAAAGCACAACAAAAACCCTCAGGCTTTTAAGATTCTCTAAGGATAAAATTGCTTGGGCAGTTTTCCCCAGCAAGAATGGATCTCAAAAGAAAACTAAATAATGGTTTTATTTTGATCTTGTGTTTTGTTGGAAGCAATCTGAACCAATACCACAAAGTGACTGAGACTGAAATGGAATTCCTCCAAACAGTCATCTTAGCCTCCTAATTCCAGCACTAAGCTACTAAATGTGAAATGGTACAAAATTGAGTAATTGCAGCCAGACATTATAACCAATAATTATCTGTAGTCTGTCACAATACTTCTGTTGTAATTTTATACCTCTTTGTAGACACTCTGTCTACTTTACCTTCCACATACCAGCAGTTTTCTGTGGTAGTAAACTGCTCTGAAGCCTTTTTTTTTCTCCTGTATTGATATGATTAGTTAGGTAAACTTGCATCATAGTCAGCTTGCCTGAATAGCTGAGTGAACAGAAATGTTAACACTGGCATCACATTTGCTGTGATTAATCCAATCTTTCCTTGAGAATCAGTATTTGCCTGGGGCTTGCAGTTTTCTCTGGAAAGCCACAAAGATGTCTGCCCTCTGTTAAGTGTGTGTATCAAGTCTTGTTGATTATTATTCAGTGTGACAGTGGGATGACTGATAAAATAAATGAGGAGAATAAATAGCAGAATTAGTTTTTAATTTCTTTTTCCCTTGATTGCCTTTGCTGTGTGTTTGAAGAGGCATGAAATTATGGTAGCTCTCCTGTATAAAAAATTGCCAAGAATTTGTCTGGATTCACGTGCAAAAGGGCAATCTCTCAAGACCTATTACAAAGAGAGAAGGAAGGAAGACAGGAAATTCAGAAGCAAAAGAAAAAAAAACCTGCTTTTTTTCTTTAGTATTTTGTTTATAAGCATTCATGTCAAACACTCTTCTGGCAACATAATGTTAGTAATGTTTATATATGTAAGACTTTCATACTGATAAGTTCTGTTCATTAAATTCTGTGTTTTGCCTGAGTAAATCCTACAATATTCACAGTCCTATAGGCATTGCAGGAATTGTGGGTGCATTTATCACTTCATATAATCAGACACTGATAGGTTTGCATTTATCTGCATCGGTAATGTCTTGTCTCCAAAGACATAATGTTTGACATCTTTGTTGGTGGCATGGACAGTGGGATTGAATATATCCTCGCCAAGTTTGGCAATGACACCAATCCATGTAGTGTGCTGGGCCCAACGGAGGGAAGGGATGGCTTCTAGAGTGACCTGCCAATACTCACACTTAGCATAGGACAGACTCTTTCTGGGTTTCCAGGGAAAACTGATGAGAAGCTCAACATGTCCCAGCAAGGTGCACTGACAGCCCAGAAGGCCGACCACGTCCTGGGCTGCATCCAGAGCAGCGTGGGCAGCAGGGCCAGGGAGGGGATTCTGCCCTTCTGCTCTTCTCTGGAGAGACCCCACCTGCAGTGCTGTGTCCAGCTCTGCAGACCTCAGCATAAGTAAGATGTGGACCTGCTGGAGCAGGTCCAGAGGAGGCCATGAAGATGACCAGGAGGCTGGAGGATGTCTCCTATTGAAGACAGGCTGACAGAGCTCGGGTTGGTCAGTGTGCAAAACAGAAGACTCTAGGGAGAACTTCTAACAGCCTTCCAGTACCTAAAGGGGGCTACAAGAAATCCAGAGAGGGACTTTTTACAAGGGCATGTAGTGATAGGACAAGGGCAGGTTGAAGAAATATCTAAACTGAACCTGCTGAAAGACAGCAGGTTCAGTTTAGATATTAGGACAAAATTCTTTACTGAGAGGGTGATGGAACACTGAAACAGATTGTCCAGAAGCTGTGGATGCCCCATTCCTGGAAATGTTCAAGGTTCTGTTGGACAGGCCTTTGAGCAACCTGGTCTAGCAGAAGGTGTCACTGACCATGGCAGGAGGTTGGAAGCAGATCCCTTCCAATCCAAATCCTTCTATGATTCTGTGATACTGATTCACACAGGGCCAGATCGTGAAATTGTCAATACTCATCTTATATGAACTTGCTCCTTGAGGACGTTCTGCTCATCAGACAACCTGTGAGCTGATGCATAGGTGACCATGTGGCTTTATCTAGCCCACAGGGCAGAGTGTGTGTGAATACATGGACCTGCTCATCCAATATTGGGCTCCCTTGGGTGTGCTGGTCTGACATTTGACTCTAGGAAGTCAGTGTCACTCTTTGGAAAATAAATCAGTGCTCATTTTATTTATTTTCTTCTGTGAATGACTGATAAGCTTCTGAGTAATGTATATTGTATTTCATTACTTTTCTATCAGAATTTCAACACCTCCTTGCTGTGTTTTACGTCTGTGATTTATGCCAGTTTCTTCTCCACAGAATTCCATATATATATATATACCATTTTTGTTTAATCTTATACTGAAAAGGTATCAGCAATTTTGTTAGGTATGTACTAATTTATTTAAAAGAAAAGAAAAATTGATAAATTTACAGATGTTTCTTGCCAAAATGCTCTATTGCTATTTGGTGATCTTATTTACGTAATGGATTTTTATATTAAGTGTCTCTTAAGAGTTATTTCAATAATTTGTATGACACATATTTTTGCTTTCTTGCTTTCTTGCTTTTTTCTTTAAAGGACTAGTAACAATTTCTAAAAGCAGAACTAAGAGCACAATTTAATGTACACATTAAATGGTGATTAGATGGCTGAAATTTGGTTGATTTTGGTGAAAACTGCCCTGTCTTTAAAATCCATCTAATTATCTTACTCTGAAAGTCACAGGCCACACCAATGCTAATTTCTTGTACTGCTTAGTAGTCAGCATGTGCTTAGTTTGCAAGGCAATATGGCTCCAACAGACCATACCAGTCTCCTTGTCTCTGTGGCAGCCAATAAAGTAATTCAACTGCACAATAAACTTTCTCTGTTAGTCTTTCCTTATGCTTGTATATAATGCTCATGTTTATGTGTAAGATGTGTTCACACTAAGAAGAATTCCTAAAAGATGTGACTAAAAGTAAAAAAAACAAATGTAAAAAAAATCTTGTCTGGGTTAGAAGCCTATTTGTAAACTTTATAGCCTACCTATATGTTCTTGATTTAATAAAACATAATAATCTTAAATTCATCTTGACTGCATTGCTTAACAATAGCATGTCCCTTGAATTGTAAGCCAGATACAGCTTGTATTTCCTGTGCAGATGTTGGCAATGAAATTTTAAAAAGACTTTCAAACACTTACGTAGATGTTAATTAATTAGCTGGAGATGAACTTTATCACAGTGAAATGGTTGATCGCTTTACAGTGAATTTTGTGTGAGAAGTATTGTGCACTATTGTTTTTATTGAACCGTATTTATCAACATTTGTGCATAGAAATCCATGGGTCTCTCAGCTGTCATCTTCTATCCCAGGTCTATGAACTTTTAACCCCAAAAACTTTGTTGACAGGCTGTAAATTCCTGAAATAACAGGAGGTTTTGTTGACACACCAGTGAGCATGTGGTTGAGGGGGTGAAGGTATCAGCAAGCACCTGACTTCGTGATGCCATAAAGAGAGATGTGGTTGAGGTGAGTATCCATACCTGGGAGTTCAGCAGGGCACATGAAGACACTGACTGTCATGAGTAGAGGAGTGTGGAGAAATACAGTATTTTATTTTTTTGAGATGAATATTATGATTTCTCCAGATTCCGATAAAAGGTGGCAGCAGCACAAACAGGAAAGTGAGTGCCCCGTATTTGACCCCACAACAGGCCTTGCTGCAGTGAGTGGCAGTGGAGGATGTGTGATGACAGCAGTCTTTGCAAATAAGTGTGTCACCTCCCACAGCACAAATTGAGTGGGAGATTTGGGTTGACACAGCAGAGGAGCAGCTCTGTGACAGGAACACTGATGCACTGGGATTGTGAGGACTTTCTAAATATCATGCTCAGTGCATAAGGCATTGCAAAATGTAAATATTTCTGTTTGGTTGCCTTTGATGGTTAGGAGATGGGAGAGGTGAGAATTTCAGGAAGTGCATGTGCGCCCAGTATGAAACTGCATCTTCTGGAGGCAGTTAGGGGGAGGTGAATCCCATGTGACACAGACTGAGCCAGGGATTCATTATGCGGGTATTCCAGTGGGTGTCTGTAGGAATTTTCAGAAGATAGTATATTTGGGCAGATTCCGGTAAGTTTGCTCATTTGTTATAAAATAGTACAGTTATCTTTCAAGGTCTAGGTAATGTGTTTTCTCTTGTTCTTTTCAATCTTACAGTTTATACATAAGCACCATGTACATTTTAGAGGCATTTACATCTAGAGGTTCCGTCTTTCTGACAATGAAAAATGTTTCTACAGTTGACAAGAAAAAGAATTGTTGATCTGTGTCACTGACAAAGGAAAGAAGCTTTCTTTTTCACACTGATTTGCAAATACCGCTATTCCAGGGCAGTATTTAGATATTTACTTAAGAAAACATTTTACCAGTGACCAGGCATTAGGTTGTCCTGAAAATGTAATTATATAAAAATTGTGATTTCTTAGCCTGAGAGGCCAGTCCTGAATTCCATGGTGGTTGAATGCATGTGTTTACTATTACTTTGTCACATGTTTGTTTAATCACATCAGTTAATATTACATTGCAAGACCACTCCAGGTTCATTTTATTTGGATTCTGCTGTAGTTTATTTTTGCACATGTTCCATTATTAATGAGCCCCCTACTACATTGTCATGTATATTGCATCATGGAGTTATTAATTTATGTTTCTTTTTCCTGCCTGTTTCCATGTATGTTCAGCATGTACACACAAATACCAACATCTTACTGAAGCAATGAAGATTATACTGCAGATTATGTAAATCATTATTGTGAATGCTATTATAAAGACATGTACAAAACTTCACCCCAGTTCCTTCCTTGGTTTCCAGGTGCAGTCCTCATGACAAGCCAGCTATTTTCTCTAGTGTCCCAGATTGTCTTTATTTGCATTTCTTTTCCTTTGGAGCACTACTCTTGATCTTTTTGCTTCATCAGCTTTGTCATCCAGATTTTCCAGTAAAGACATTGGGATCCAGCAGATGCAGCTTCCTGGGGATCAAGGTCCATACTGACTTATAGGAAATTCTCTTTTGAGGAGAATTATGGCTTTCCTCTCCTAAATATGGCTTTGAGTGTGCTAGTCATCCAGTATTAAATAAGAGCTGTGATGGGAGATAGAACGTGCTTGGGGTGGATGGTGTCCTTCGCTGCTAATTCCTTTAGCTCCTCAGGAGTGAGTTTGAGTGAATTCAGATTCATTAGCAGTTCTGAACTTCTGCCTCCATGGGAACATCAAAAGGCATAGAGTGGATAGAAATTTTACCTCTTGATGAGTTCCTATCTCAACCAGAGCTGATGTTTCACAGGGAAAGCAGATGCAGACTGTCATTTGTCACGGCAATTTAGTACTGTCCATGCCAGCAGTGGTCCAAGCAGTTGCTTGTAGCTTGGATCTCACAGGTCTCCTGGGCCAGCCTGCTTTCCAGAGCAAGTAGAAACTAGCTCATCAGGGGCCTGTCTGAGCTGTCACAGTCATCAGAAGTATGGCATTTTTATACAGAAGTATTGGTGCTGTTCAGTGTAGAAAGTGGCATTTTGGCACACACTTGTATAGACACTCCATCTCCAGCTCAAATATCTATTAAATTATTTTGAATACACAGGGCTGCATAGAATCAGAACCAGTCCCTGGCAAACTGCTTTCAGTATGATGACAGATGGAAAAAAAATTGAAAGTATTCAGTAATGTTTCTCAGCTTGCAAAAAGAAGAAAATGCTCCCATTCTCTACAGAGAATCCCAAACCCATCACACAACTCAGTCCTCACAGTATTTGCTTTGCCTGCCAGTTCAGGACAGTCACAGACCCAAAGACCATATCTTCAGGGGTAATGCTGAGGCAACACTGCCATGTTTGCCATTGGCCTAAGGCATGACACTGATTAATACCCACCAACACTCTCTCCTCCAGAGTGCCTTGGCTTTTATGTGCTAACCTTGGGAGATGAGCAGAACACTGAACTGAGTCTGTCAATAGCTCTTCTGCAGTTGCGGTACAAGGTTACAGTAAATTGGATTATAAGATCTTTCTGAAACCAGAGTTTTCGTCTCATTTTAAACTTTCTCCAATATCTAACGCACTTCCTCTTCTTTCCAAAAAAATGAACAATAGATTTTCATATAAAAAGGTCAAAGTTTTTCAAATGAGGGATAACAGCACATCTGTTAGGAAAAAAATCTCTAAACTGTACTAAAGCTTATCCTTATTTTAATGGCCAGTGTTCTCAAATAATTTTCCCTGACTGGACATTTAATAGGAAAGATTTATTTCATTATATTTATGTAAGGCTCTGGCCTGTGCCACATTAAAGACTGTGTGCTACAACGCGTAGCCAGGGAATTGCCTGCAACAAGGAATTATGGGCAGAGATGGAGAATCAGTTTTATTCTTTAGAGGACCAAATGCACGTTGTATGGTTGCTGAGGGACATGGTACAGCTCACAGCTTGGAAAAACAATTGCATTATCAGCAAGGAAAGGAGCCACAAACCATGTTAGAGAAAGGTAAGAAACCTGGTTAATTGTTTGGATTTGTGAAGAGAGCTGAATTTGCTGGTTTACTAGTGTAGATAAAAGCCAGGAGCTAAAATAAATAATTATAGGAGAAGTCTATAAACTCTTTCTCCCTGTTAAACATGGGATGAGGCTGTGCCACATGAACGAGGCATGAGAAGGAAAGACTTAGTTTGAAATGGAGAGTGCTTACAGGGCTATCAGCAAAGAGATGAAAATTAAAACTAGATGACAGTAAGGTTACTCAGGGACTGGTCTTAAATTCATCTCAGTGAATTTACCACAAATTCTTGTTGGGTTCTGCTTCTTTTTTCCTTAGTCATGTAAAAATTTCTTCAAGCTGCAGGTTATCTCTTCTCACAGAGAGGGAATAAAAAGTTGGCCTGAAGGGATCCAGGTCATGCATTCCCTTGGAGGAATAATCAACATTTATGCTCTTCAGATGTAATATTTTCCATGAAATTTGTATACATGCATATGTGACCATGAATAACATATGTTTTTCTGACATACAAGTTAATTTTGTGATATTTAAGTGTAGCACAGGATGACTGTTTCCTCGATGCTAGCCACGGAAGAAAGAGAATTAAAAAGACACTATTTTTAAATGATTCATATATCCATTTTAATGAAAATATTCTGCTTTAATATGATGGGTACCTAGGAATGATATGAAAATATTCTGTTGACCTGAACTGAACAGCATTAGTGCTTCAGAGTACTTGTCCTGGCAGCAGTGACAAAACCTAAAGTCAGCAATACTCCATCTGACTGTTTTAACTGAAAGATCCCATGAGGGAAACACCCAGCCAACTGAAAAGAGAGCCTAGATTTTAAAAGGAATGTTAATTTCTTTAAAAACAAGAGCAAGAAAATGTCCATGTGGGAAGATAGTTGTCATACTTATGAAAACTTAATGCCCTTGTGTATCCTAATGGTTTGCACAATCCAGCTGCTTTCCCTTGGAAGACTTTGATTTTCACATTTTCCAATTGTCACGTGTTGATTACAGTATTGATGTAAAGCAAAATGAGACAAAGGAGCAGAAGGACCTCTTTCTCAGCTGAGTAACCCAACAACTAGATTAGAGATCAGGTGTCTCTTGTGTCCAGCCCGATGGATCGCCAAACCTTAAATTGCTGCCTGCAGGAAGGACCCACACCAGACAAAGATATTTACTCAGCAACCCCACACCACTATAAACTGGGGTTTTCTCCTTGATGATCAAGTTGGCATTTCCAAACTGTTTCATGCTGACACATTTTAGAATCTACTAGTCTCATTTCTAAAACCAGTGATTTCACCATCATTTTAAACTTGCAAACAGCCCAAGAGATTGGATATGCTCTGATCGTGACCAATAAATTTACACGACAAAGGAACTTTGAACCAAAGATTTCTAGATTTTTTGTGTTCCAGCTGGCCTGAAGTGCCTTGGTGGTCAGTTCATGAAACATAGGGGCACCTTCTAGGGGCACCTTCTAGGGGCACCTTCTAGGGGCACCTAAGGATTTGATTTCATGACCCTTCAGAAAGCTTTCCTTCTGAGGTGCTCCAGCACCTTTGTTGAAGCTTTCCATCATTTCTTCCTGAATGTGTGGGAA
>VYZP01069563.1:0-10016 GCA_013400635.1 Hypocryptadius cinnamomeus | reverse complement strand
TTTGGACACTCTTTCACACCTTTAGATCTTTCTTTCATTGTGACTCTCAAAAGTGCCCCCAGGGATTGAGGTGAGGCCTCACCAGCACCCAGCGGAGTGGGACATGTGGGGATCATGACACACAACATCTGATGCCAGGTTTTAGTAGGGCTTTGTTTTGTGCATTAACTGGTCCTTCAGAGACCCTTGTAGGGTTGGGGACTGTGATATCAGTTTTATAAACCGAGTCACAGGAAAACTTCAGTTTTGTGTACCCTGGGAGAGAGAGTATAATTTGAAAAAGCTTTACTGAAACACATTCCTGCTTTATTCTTGGTGTTCAGCTATGGAATGAAACACAGAAAATTCCCAGTTTGCCATCTGAGCTCTTGTGCACTTCCACAGACACAGCAGGGCCAGGAGATGTAAAGGAGAGCAAATGCATGGAGAAATAACCATTCACCTGCCAGGTTGCAGCACTGGGATGTGTACTGTTTTCCTGGATGGACACACCTTGTCTGTGTGTCCATCCACCTGGGGACCTAGGGGACAATTCTGTGTCATGCACAATAAAGACAGAATAATCACAGAATCATTGACTGAATGCTAGAATGATTTGGGTTTGAAAGGAACTTAAATGTCATCCCATCCCATCCTGCCGTGGGCAGGACACCTTCCGCTGCCCCAGGCTGCTCCAAGCCCCATCCAGCCTGGCCTTGGGCACTGCCAGGAATGGATAATCAGTGCCATTAACTGAACATCCAGTATGGTGAGAGGAGGAAAAACTTACAGAGAGGAGATGGAAGGCAGGAATATAGACAGAAAGGAGGTGAAATGCACGGGGGAGAAGTGGGGAGCAGGCTCTGGGGTGCAGGACCTGGATCACAGAGACGCGGTGCCGGGATGCAGGGGATGGGACACCGGGATGCGGTGCCGGGATGCGGTGCCGGGATGCAGGGGATGGGACACCGGGATGCGGTGCCGGGATGCGGTGCCGGGATGCAGGGGATGGGACACCGGGATGCGGTGCCGGGATGCCGTGCCGGGATGCAGGGATGAACTCGGCTCCTCGGTGCGCTGCGGCCGCCTGCAGTGCCGGGCACGGCCGTGGGATGGAGCCGTGTCCGCGGCCGTGGGATGGAGCAATTCCTGTGGCCGCGGGATGGAGCAGTCCGCGAGGCAGTGGGAGGGAACAATACCTGCATCCGTGGGATGGAGCCATCCCAGCGTCGCGTGGTATGGAGCAGTTCCCGCATCCCGTGGGAGAGAACAGATCCCGCGGGCGTGGGATGGAGCAGTTCCCGCATTCCGTGGGATGGAGCAGTTCCCGTGTCCCGTGGAATGGAGCAGTTCCCGAGGGATGGAGCAGCTCCCGGGGGATGGAGCAGTTCCCGAGGGATGGAGCAGTTCCTGTGGGATGGAGCCATCCCCGCGGTGCTGTGGCGGGGCAGCCCCGGTTCCTCCCCGTCCCGGCGCTTTGGATCTGGAGCATTCCCGGAGCTCGGCTGCTGCCCTGGGCTCGGAACCGCGGGGTGGGGCGGGCGGGCCGTGCCCTCGGGGTGTGCGGGGGGAGCGGGGCAGCAGCGGGGCCGGCTCGGCCCCTCCGGCAGCAGTGTTCGGGTTCCTGGTACCCAGAGCAGCTGTGGCTGCCCCTGGATCCCTGGCAGTGCCCAAGGCCAGGCTGGACAGGCCTTGGAGCAGCCTGGGACAGTGGGAGGTGTCCCTGCCCATAGCAGGGGTGGGATGGGATGAGCTTTAAGGTCCCTTCTGACCCAAACCACTCTAGGATTATATGAACAACCTAAAGTGCTGGTGGAAATCCACATTTTAACCGTGAGGGAACAGAGCAACATTCCAAAAACACCCAAAGAGCCATTTTCAGAACTATGTCCCACTTAAATGTTTAAAAGCTTTCTGTAAAGCTTTTTGCAGCACAAAACCAACTTGGTTAAATTAAGCTTACCTGCACACAATTTCTGTTTCATAGAATCAGAGAATCCCAAACTGGTTTGGGTTGGAAGGGACCTTAAAGCTCATCTTGTTCCACCTCCTGCCATGGGCAGGAACACCTTCCGCTGTCCCAGGCTGCTCCAAGCTCTGAACAGCCTGGCCTTGGGCACTGCCAGGGATCCAGGGGCAGCCACAGCTGCTCTGGGCACCCTGTGCCAGGGCCTGCCCATCCCCACTGTAATTCCTCCTTGTATCTATTCCAAATGCGCCCTCTTTTAATTTAAAACCATTGCTCCTATTTTTAAGAAGCGGGGTAAGGAATTTAATTTTTTACGGCTGAGAGCTGCAATCTGCCAGAGCTTTAGGTTGTTATAGATTTACCAGTTGAGTGACACTGCTCTGAATTCCCTAGGCAGATCAGATATTCTCAGCCAAGGAGTAAGAACCATGCTGGAAGTGGGGTACCAAGTGCTGGCTGCATTTTACAGTACCAAAAAATAAATAAATTAAAAAAACAACGTTCAGGAGCAATGAGTTAATCTGTTCTTTCCTTCAGGTAACACCTTGGAAGACTATTTGAGGATCCTACATAGAGTCCCACACAACGGAGCTGCTGCCTACATGAGAGGTCAGCGGGGAGTCCAGGGTGGGGGAAGAGGGTTGGGAAAGGGAAATTTCGGAGCTGTCTGAAAAGCTGCTCCTGTCATTCACACTGGGTTGAGTGGTAAATAACCTTTTTGTCCAAATGGGCATTTTATAGGAAAAAAATTTCTTAGCTCTCCTGGAATGTGACTGGCAAATCCCTATCTGATACTAGAAACTTTGTTTTTAACTTGATAAACATAAAAGGAAACAAAGATTTACCTTCTGGACATGCACAGAGGAATGTACACCTCCATGAGCTGTACAATCTCCATGGATATGGAGAGTACATGAATGTACATCTCTGTGAATTTCCTTCAAATGCCAAGTGGGAAATAATGAACACTCCTGCATTTTGCTGTCCCGGGTTTCCCGAGGGCTGAGTAAATCCTTGGAATTTTTAGTGCCCCACCTCCATGTGTGAGTTCCCAGCTGTCTTTCCAGGAGTTTTCCTGGAGTTTCCTGCAGGAAACCACTGAGCAGGTGTCTCCTGTTAGCAGGAAACACTGCTGGAAGTGTCCTAGGGCTGGAGCGAGCTCAGTGGAGCTCGGAGCTAACAGCCCTTTGCTTTCCCTGCAGTGTCCAGCACAGTGAACAGCTCCAGGCTGAGCCTGGTGGAGAAGGGGACCTGTGAGGCCATCGAGTGCCAGAACCAGGAGCTGGTGATCAAAGAACAAGGCCTCTACTTGATCTTCTGCAACTTGAACTTTCACTTTCCCAACTGCTCCAAGAGCCCCGTCGACCTCAAGATTGAGCTCCTGGTGAACGACATGGTGGACAGGCAGACGTTGTCCACGTTGTGTGCATCGGAAACGTGCCAAGACAAGACTTTTAAGACCTTGCTCCATCTGCACTTGACACACCTGAACAAGCAGGACAAAATATCAGTAACACTGAACCATCCTGAATTCCTGAATGACGTTTCTCTTCCCAATGAAAACGTTCTCGGGGTCTTGAGGTACAGCGATGGAACAGCAGCTCCCTGACCTCCCACTGCTGCCCAGACCCCTTCTCTGAACACCAGCAGCCTGCTTTTACTAGGCACCACCTTGGTTTAAATTTCACACCTCACCTCATCCCTAGGGTGAACAAGGAACTTTGTGTGTCCCAGAAAAAAACACTGCAAGAGCCACAGCTGCCAGGTTCCCTGGGCTGGCTCCAGGTGGGATTGCTGGACTATCCAGCACATAACCCACCAAGGGTTCCTCAAAACAATCTGTGCAAACACAGACTAAAACCCAGCCACATCATGGCAAGAATCCACAATAAGGAGATTTTTAGGGTCATAAACTGCTGGCACAGTGTCTGTGTTCAGACATGGGGAAATCTGTTCAACTCTATTTTATGGAGTAGTGTTTTAACCCAGTCTTTCCAAAAACCCAACAGTCAAAGCTTGTAATCAAAGCTTTTCTTTACCATGGGCACACAATGACAACTCTGGAGTAGATCCATTGTACAACAGCAAAAATGATGAAATTATTGACTCTCAGGCTGGTAGCTGAAACTCTGGGGCAGAACATAGGAGATTTGGGATTTACAGGATATTTCTGTGCTGCATTCTGCTATGGACTTTATGTCGTTTCTTTCAAGTGTCTTCCTTGTCACTATTTATCCATCTTTTCTATTTAAATATAAAGCTCTTTGGGACAGACTTGGTCTAAGCAGAGTGCTCAGCCTCTGTTTTCCCCGGGGTTCTCAGACCTTTTCACATTAAACATTAAAACAGCAATGGAGTTGCCAATCTGGCAAATAGCAAAGTCCATTGGGATGCATTTTCCTCGAGTGCTGCCCTGCCAGTTTGGCACAGACCACACTGGGCTGGGAACCTCCTCCAACACCAGCACTTCCTGGAAAGCCAGGGCTCCAGACTTCCCCAAAGTCCACACTTTCCCAAACAGTTTCACACTGGCCCTCAGCTGAGAGCTGAGATGATGTTTGAGCAGGCCAGAGGATGGGTGGTATTTGAGCTTCTTTGAATGCCTGGAATATTTAGAGAATTCAGGATAAAAGAAGAATCTCAGGCCCTCTTATTCCATGAATTGCAGTAACCCAGACATTTATTTGCAATTTCATTCTTACAGTAGAGAGAGAAGGGACCAAGATGTTCCCAAAGCTGGTCCCAGTTCAGTCCTTCCCCTTTTCCCTTCATCTCTGGGAATCCAGGAAGGCCTGTTCTCACTATTATTGGAGTTTTTCTCCTTGCACAACTGACATTTTTCTCTGACTGCAGCTTGGCAAACTCTCCACAGCAAACATTTAGTCATATATTGAGTTTCTGGCTGCAGAAACCTGGTGGTTTATCATCCAAGCTCAGTGGATGCTGGTGACTGATGTAGCTCAGTTTGTGTGAGCACACTCCAAATATTCCTCAGAGCAGTAATTTGTTTCTTGTTTTACATCACCAGAAACTGATGGTGCATATCAATGAGGTTTTGTCTTATCCACCAGGTGACTTCAGATTACACCAGACACTTTCTAAAGGTCAGGAACAACTGATATGATTCACTGCTAGAGGTACCCACTTTCTGTTTTGATGAACATTGATGCAAACAAAAATTCCTCTTGCTGTTAATGACTCAGGGAAAAAAAAGAAAAGAAAACTAAATCAAAAAGAAAAAAAAGAAAAAAAACCAAAAAAACCCCATGGACTTAGTTTTCTTTCTTTTTCTCTTAGCAAAGAGAAATTTATTTTCGTAAGAGTCAGCTGACCGTGCCTATGACTTTGGAACCTCCTCTGGGATCTCCTCATCCCTCTGAGCCCTGTAAATCCCTCATGTCTCTGAACAGGGTTTTTAACTTCTATTTGCCTCCTCTTTGATCCACACAACCAGTTTCCAGAGAAGTTAAAGCAAGCCTGGCAGAGAGGGATCATAGCTCCTGAATATAGAAGCAGTCAGTGAATGAAAATATGCATCTCCTCACACGTCCCATGAGCCCTCCTCTCCCTCAAGGCTTTGAATTGAAGGAGAAAGGGCATTCTTTTAAAAATAAAGCAGCTCTCCCTGCACAGGGTGATTTTGTTCTATTATTTTGCCAGATGGAGAAAATCCTGACAAAGCAATGCTAAGCTGCTCAGCCCCAGGCATTTTAATACCTTTGGATAAAGAAATCTGGCCTCTACCCCATTGCCTCTGAGAAATAAGAATAAATTATAGCCAGAAAGAAAGACCATTAATAGTGGACAATTTCCCCATCAGTTACAAAAATGTTAAATAGCTTTAACTGAAGCAAGGCCCTGAGGCAGGCACACTCCAAGCCACTTCATTCTTTCATCCCTTTTCCTTCATTTATTTTTTTTCCTAAGTTTTTGAAGCAGGTCATTTTGACAACAAACCTGTATTTAAAAAAATACCCAGGCTGGTCCTTCCCACAAGGATGTGTCTCTCCAGCAGCATCAGCAGCCATTCCCTGTGGGGAACAGCCCTGTTTGCAGCAGGAGGTTCCATCTTCGGAGGAGCCACTCCTTGCTCTGGTTCTCCAGCACAGGGCCCAGCCCAGGAGAGGAAAGCNGTTATCCACTAAAGAACTGCAGGGTTACAAATCTATGGAATATATAAAAGCTCAAATCCTCAGGCATCCAAGTCATGGAGAAATTGTGCAAATTCCTCCCCTGGTCCTCAAATGGGGCAAATGTGGGTTTTTCTGTGCCCCTGTGTGATTGCCAACTCCACCAGACACTGGGAGAAGCAACAATCCCACAGCTCTGCTCTGTCAAGGGGTTTGGGCCCTCCCCAATCACTGATAAAGCTGCACTCTTAATCTGATATCTGCTTGGCCACGGGGCATCTATAGGATTTATCCATAATCTTGGTTGATAGAGAAAAAAATTCCTGTTATTGGCTTAATTCTGTCTGTTATTAATTGCTGTAGAAATCTTTAAGAGAGACTTCAATAGCAGTCAAGCTGATGTAACACATTTCCATCCCAGCTCACCCGGGGGCAGCAAACCAAAATCTGATCAGGTTTAAGATCAGAGATCACAGAGCTGGATCTGAGCTCTGCTGGAGCCGTGGAGACTTTGAAACCACGACAGCAATCAGATTTCACAAGGCTCGGTGACACCTCCCATGAAATTGGCCCCAACCCAAACTCCTCAAAGCTCAGCTGTGAAAATTAAGCCATGGCTTATGTGACCACAGATTCGTTATCCACGGAGGGACTTTCACATTCACTTCTGGGTTTGTTTTGTTTTTTGTTCAGCACGAGAAGAAAACGTCAGAGTCACTTAGAGAGAAATCCCTTCCTGTGCCAAGGGCCACCCAGGGGTTGTTGACAACCTAAAAATGCACAGCAATCTCTATTTAAATATCCCACCTGGATCAATAGGGCCTTGACCTTCTGTGCAGCCACTGCCTGACTCTGCATTGCTCTGAGCCACACAGATCCCTTGGGAGAACAAGCAGCACTCTGCAAAATTCTTTGCTCTGGGCTCATGCTCTTATTATTATTATTATTATTATTCATAATGTTACTAGATAGAAAAACTCAAAGCAGCTTCACTGTTTTCAAGCACCCTATCCTGAAGATAACATAAGAAAGGGACTCCTCAACACAAATAACCAACCCAGAAAGCAAAATAAATAAGAAACTTTTATATTTGGGACCTTATAATGGGTCTTTAGAAAGTGGAAATGATATGACTTGTGTTTGATGCAAACAGCAAGAAAAAACCTCAGCGCAAAGGCAGCATCTGGAGGGAGAATAACTGAAACAAATGCAAATTCTGATGAGCAACACTTGGGACAGCAGGAGCTGCACATAGTGACCTCAAAACCTCCTCCAGCTCCAGCTTTCAATGGTTTAAATTGGCTCAGTTTCAATGAATGTGAGGACACGGGGTCTTGGAAAAATGTTTTGGAAGGCCACATTCTGCAGTCAGACCTGGAACCCTCCTACCCCCATGGTTCAATTCCCAGTTTTTCTTTTCACTGCTGATCCCAGGAGCTTGAAGGTTTGGGCTGGAGAAGGGTGGAGCCCCAAGGACAGCATGGCACTGTCTGAAATTCAGGCTCCAGGAGAAATTCAGGTGCTTCCAAGGAGAGGGAAGGTTGTGAGACCCCAGAGCTGGACATTTCCATGGGGGCAGAGCCTTCTCCATGCTCAGCATTCCCTGGGATTGCAGCAGCCTTCGTGCTCTGGTGTAAGTCAGGAATGCTGCACCCCAGCAGTGAAGCCATCAGTTTTTCCTGAGCTGCCATATCCTGCAGTCCTGACATTCCATTTCCCTTCATGTCAACAGCTTCTAAAATTAGGCTCCCTAATTCCTTCTTAGAGCCAATGTGAAACAGGAAGCTCCAGGTGAGTCAGAGCACTCAAAATAGCTGCCTAGAAAAGCCAGGCTCAGCTGCTGAGTGAGTCTTTACTCTGTCCAGCCACCTCACACCCAACAGCCTCATGCAGTTCCAGATAAAGGAAAGATTATTTAATGTGTGGATTGATAATTTATGGCCACTTTCCAGGGGTAATTTATGGACTGAAGCCTCCAAGCAGGACACATTTGTGAGGTAAAACACAATGACAAGTGAGCAAGTTGGTAGATTTATGTCCACACAAGAATAAGATTTGCCTGTTTAGGCCATTTTTATTCCACTTATTCCTTGGGCTTGTCCAGACCTGACAGAGAGGAAGCCACATTTTGAAATTAAGCACCAATTCAGAACTGGAAGTCACTTTTGAAGCTAATTTTCTCATAGAAAACTGTGTAGTAAATATATGACAATTTTTTTCACTCCTTCAGTTTTTAAATTCTTAATTTCCTTGGGTTTTTGTCATTCTGCTTCTTCCTCTCTTTGCTTCTATTTTTGTGTCTCTATTTTTTACAAAAGCAGATGGAAAAGGAAATCAAACATAAGGTAAAGAGGGAAAAGGAAGGAAAGCAGAGTGTGAGGAATTGGTAAAAAATACTCCAGTTGTTTCAACAATTAAATGAGCTCTAAGAAGCTCTGACTCCAAGGATGGAGGGAATGTGGCTCCAAAGCCAGGTTGGACACTGGGGCTTGGAGCAACCTGGGACAGTGGAAGGTGTCCCTGCCCATGGAATGGGGGAATGAGATGAGCTTTAAGGTCCCTTCCAGCCCAAACCAGTCTGGGATCCTTTGATTCCAATATTCACATCAATCACAATTTGAAACCAGCAATTTCTACATCTTATGTTGTAGAGGAAAAAGAAGTTTAATAGTGAAAAATGCTAATTTTATGCAATTTTAAAGCACTTTATATGGATGTAACTCCAGAGGCCTCAGCCAAGTTCCTCAACATGAACAGTGGTGGAGAGCAGGATTTTTGCCTCTGGCAGGCAGAATTGTGAGTAGTATTGCAGAGCCTTTATATTCAAAGGGGTTTTTTCATGTATAAACCCAACTGTGTTGTGAGCATTCACTGGGGGCTTTAGCAATGACACCTATGAAATGAAAAAACAATTTTCCCACGTAAAATGAAATTGTGTTGTGCTAATTATTGCAGTTTAAATATTGGGGGCACAGCTGTTTTCCTGAATAAACACACCTGGTTCAGAGCACGGTGGTGAGAGTGTCTTTAACCATCTTCAGACAAATCACAGAGCAGCTTTTAGGGTGGAGCCAGGCACAGGCTAGTCCTGCAGGCCAAGAAACATAAATATTCCTTATGGGAAAGGAATTCCTGGTGCTGGAGCAGAGAGCCCTTTGGACAACTGCTTGGGCTGAGGGCTGCAGGGGGATCTGCCCTTCTCCCATAAAGCTGGGAGAGAATCACAGAATCCCAGACTGGTTTGGGTTGGAAGGCACCTTAAAGCTCATCTCATTCCCCCATTCCACGGCAGGGACACCTCCCACTATCCCAGGTTGCTCCAAGCCCTGTCCAGCCTGGCCTTGGAGCCCCATTCCCTCCATCCTTGGAGTCAGAGCTTCTTAGAGCTCATTTAACTGTTGAAACAGCTGGGGTATTTTTCCAAATTCTCCACACTTTGCTTTCTTTCCTTCTTCTCTCTTTAACTTATGTTTGATTTCCTTTTCCATCCACTTTTATGCAAAAATAAAGACAGAAAAATAGGAGCACCTTCCACTATCCCAGGTTGCTCCAAACCCTGTCCAACATGGCCTTGAGAATTCCAGGGATGGAGCAGCCACAGCTGCTCTGGGCACCCTGTGCCAAGGCCTCCCCACCCTCATGGGGAAGAATTTCTTCCTAATATCCAACTTAAATTTCCCCTCTGCCATTAAAGCTTAAAGCCATTCCCCTGTCCTGTCACCACATGCTCAGGTTGAACTTGATGATCTCAGAGGTCTTTTCCAACTTAATTGACTCTGCCATTCCCTGCGGTTCTCTGATTCATTTCAGGGCTGCAGAGATGTTTGCAGGATCTCCCAGTGCTTGGCAGGTTTTTGGCTTTCTCCCACGAGGGTAAAATGTCTGTGTGAAGATTTATGCAGACATTGGACAATGAACTGCAATCTGCTCATGGAGCA
>VYZP01069559.1:0-17995 GCA_013400635.1 Hypocryptadius cinnamomeus | reverse complement strand
GCTAAACAAAACCTCTCAATTACTAAAATACAATAAAAAGAGAATACCAAAGAAGAAATAATTTGAGAGAGGCTGGGATGAACAACAGGTTGTCAAAGAATAACTGAATTGCCAGAGCTGTTTCTAACAATGAAATTTGCTTTCAAGGACTTGGAGGAAAGATTGGGAAAACAATGAGAAACTTCTGGCAGTGTTGATATAAGAGCATGTAGACAACAGGCCATGGTTTGATGCACGCACATCAGCATGCAGGGTCATTAGAGGCTGCTCTGATCTGTGTGGCCCTCACCTTTCCCTAACTGCACTTTGGTACAGGGGGTTGGAACAGCTCACTGCTCACAGTAAAATGTTGTGGTGTTCAGCAGCAGAAAGGTGAGGAAGTGAGGAGGATACTCCTTGGAGAGAATAAGAAGCAGTTAGTGTCCTGAAAGGAGTGTCTTCCAAGAGAAAAATCTGTGATCCACACAATTTAAGCAATATTTAAGGAAACATATGACAATAGTCTGTAAAGGTTACAAGGTTGCAACTGTGAATGGAGGATAAGAATTTTATATGGAAGTCCAAAGGATGTCAATCAGTACTTTAAAATTAAACAAGGGGAAATTAATCTAAGTAGCTGCATAATCACGCTCTGTGATAGATTAGGGATTCTTTTTAATTAAAAGTGCTGGAAGGGGAAAGAATTAGTTTGATTAATTTTCTAGTTTGGATGAAGAAGTTAGAAACTGTTGAGTTGAAAATGACCTGTGTTATGGCTTGCCATGATTTAAACTTAAAAATTTTAGCTATTTCTAGACTTTGAAAAAGTTTTACAAAAGTGACCAGCATTATTCACAATTATTGAGATTTTGCACAGTTTTATAAGATTAATTGTGAGTGAGAAAAGATCTCAAAAATGCATTTTCTTTCCATGATTTCATAATAGTTTTGCACTGTTATTCCTGATGAATTATGATCCATATCCCTAGTAACATTTTTGTATTCTTTTCTGTTTTGATATGTGATTCAATATGCCTGACTCTGATCTCTTTCAGCCCCCTTTGTTTTCCCTTTGATCAGTGTTGTGTGTCATATTCATTGTGCTTTTTGGTTTTCATCATTAAAATGACATTTTTCATTTTCTGCTTCACTGCACTGTTGGGGATTTGCCACTTCTTTTACTTGCCCTTTCTGTTCTTACTCATGGCAAATGAAATAATTAATCAAATAAGAATTCCTGCCATAGTTACCTACAAATCTTGCATGTGAAATTTGACTTAGAAAAGTGATGTTTTGTGGCAGCATGGAGACACCTTGGCATTCTTATAATGCTTAAGAGAAAATGGAACATTTTCCCATTCCCATGTCCTTGGGAAAAGGCATTTCATGGCAAATCCTCAGCCACTGGAGTGGAGGGGACTGTGGCACTTTGGCTGAAGATCTGTTGTTTTACTTTCTGGAGACACTTGTAATTAAATTAACATAAGAGTAGAGATTATCATACCACATCTACTTGAATGAAAAAGAGAAGTCAGCTCTTCTAAAAAGGATTTTTCAGGTGCTGTTTCCTGTCAGAAATGTCCTACAGAAGGTAAGTGTTCCTATTTAACAAGGATCAATCTCCTGAAACCTCAGTGACTAAGTGTGTACAAAGAGGTTGTCTGATGGCACAGCAGAACTCTGTTGGCTGTTTTCAATATCTCCAATGACATACTCCAAAACTCATCACAATTTTTCTGGATTACTTCCTCCTGGTGTGAAAACTGAAAGCAAGCAGAAAATTAAGACACTACCACAAAGAAAATTTGAATCTATTGTGAAAACACCTATCATTGTTCTGTCCTTATGCTTCAGATCTCTCCCTGTGGTTGTCTCAATAAATCTAAAATTATTGGGACAAAATTAACCCCAAAATCTCAGAAATAAATCCTTTATTGTAATATTTCAAAGTTATTTTTTTAAAATTAAACTAAACCATAGTGTATCTGTAAATCTGAGAAAATTTTGGTGAATTATTGAAACTTTTTCTCACGTTCATAGGAAATTAGCAAACTTACCATCAGTTTTTCTAATTAAGGAGAAATTTAAATCAGCACATTAAAGCTGAAGAATTTTATAGCCATTTTGATTGATTCCATTGAAATTCATTACGGAGTAATATATTGTTCTGTAGCAGAATTCACTACAGAAAAATGTTACAAGGTTATGGGCTATTTCACAAAATAACCCTGTACTAATTGGCTGAAAAGGGTGGGTTTTATTCTATGTATTAGTGGACATAAACTGAGAAAAAGAGTTAAGTCAAGTATAGAAGCAGACTTTGAAACTGCAGTAATGTGAAAGGATATAATAGAACAGGATATTAAATAATATAATAGAGATATAATATCTGGAAGAAATGTAATTTTGTGTAATTGCCAAAGTAGCACTTTAGGTCAAATAACGAATAATATTATAAAAGGATTAGTCTGACACTGTGTTCCAGTTCATAAATGACACAATTTACTGTTTCATAGCTTACATATTTTCTTAGGTGAGATAACAGTTAATTTTCACCTCTTCCATACAAGTCCTTATATTCATTGACCAGAGAAATTAATGTTTTGCCTTAGGGATTGTCTAAATTTTATATACCTGAATGAGTCAACAGTGAGGTTTTTTTCACATCTGTTTTCTATCTTGGTGTTTCAAAGGGGAAATAACAGCTCTTGTGGATCTCCAAGTCAATTTACTGCAGGTCACATCCTGCCATAAGTAGCTCTTGGCCTTTGGAAACCCCATTGTATGTGTTTATTATCGACTTCATGGAATTATTTGCAGCCTGCCCTACCTCTCACACTCACTGTGAACGAGTTTGGGAGCACAAAATCACAAGGCATGTGAGAGTTTTGTACTGAAATGAGCACCACTTTGGAGCTATCTCGTGCCTTACCTGTGTGATATTATTTGTGACCATTATTCTCCACAGTGCTGCAACAGACCCTGGAGGAGCTGCAGGGACTTGATGCCTGATCTTCCAAAGAGCACAGCAAGTACTTGCACACATCAATAATGGACAAATTTTATATTATACATGGTGGAAATAGAGAGCAATGGGAGTTATTCATGCCAAGTGCACTGAATCTGTGGCCCCATGATTGAAGATACTTATGTGGGAAATGAACAGTTCTGTAGTCCTGGTTTATAGTCAGTTGCCAGGTAACTGCTATCAGAGAATCAGCAGAAAAAGTATATTTTCTTAATACCTATTGAGTAAGTCGTTATTTTAGCTTTACAAGGAGCTAGTTCATATTTCCACAGGGATCCTACTGATTACCACCACATACTGCACTAAGCAAGGTCTTCCCCCATACATCAGCTGTCAAGAGTCAGTATTTTAAGTATAGGATATGTGAACATGACTTAAAATAATTATTAAATATTTATTGCTGTATTCTACCTCTTACCAAGCAGGAATACTGAAGCTGGGAAGAAGGGAAGAAAATCCACAGGATTTCCCTTTCTCTCATTTTTGTTTTTCTCCTCCTCTTGTTTTGCTCTCTCCCTTTTCCTCCTGTCCCAGTTGTATACTCCATAATGGTGAAATGGTGAGAAACAGAAAAATTGCTGGAGGAAATGCCAGAAGTACAGGTCAAAATACATCTTCTTGGACTCAGGAGTAAAGGATACAGATTTTCCAGATTTTCCTTAGGCTTTAGGAAAATCCCTGTTAGAAATACCAAGCTACATAAGAAGAAAGGGCAGCTGTGGAATGCACCGGTCCTAAAGGCATAAAAGATTGTGTCAAGTATGTGAGTAATAGAGGAGGAGCTTACATCACTGGTTTTTGAGTAATTTTCTGTTCTCATTCAGTATGCAGAACCCTGTCTAGTGAACTCAGGATTGTGGATAAACATTTTTTTTTTCCTTGCTTACTTTCAAAAGGCTGATGAGAAGTCATCCTCCCACACCCAGAGGCCATGGGCTGTGAACCAGTTTACTCTGGAGCTCACAGAGAGACTCCTTTAGAAAGCAATCCAGTTCAGCAGCTTTAGTCATTAACTTTTGCTGGACTGAAGCCCACCAGAGCAATTCCATGTTCTATTGAATGAAGGGAAAAACAACCCCAAAATATATCCACTGGTGTCTTTTATTAAGTTATGCAAAATACAGTATTAATTATGACACTGCATGCATTTTAGACAATATAAATGCAAGCCTACAGAAAGTGTGACAAAGAAACCCTCAATTACTTTTGAGGTAGTATACAAGGAAAAATAGGAAAGCAGAAACACAGTGGATTAAAAGAACAAAATATTAGTATCACTTTGTGCATACATTAGTCACTCATAAATACATTTGTATGAAATAACTTAAGATACAATTCCATTCTTGTTAAAAAATATAGTTCTTCAAATTCACCATTCTTGGTTTTTTTTATTTCACATGACATTTTATGGTATTTTATCAGGTGGGTTTATTTTTTTGTCACTGTCATCATGATTTTACCCTTTTCCTCCAAGAATTTAGGCACAGATGGCCTCATGCACAAAAATAAATAAGAAACCTGCTTGAAGGGAAAAGAATTCTGCTCAAATAGCTTAGGATAGTCTAATAAATACATTTTTGTTTATAAAAATATTTCAGGTTTATAAAAGAGGGGGGTCTCCCATGTGGAAAGGATGTCAAGTGAAAAGTGCTGTATAACGTTTTTGAAGAGATTTTGTTTTAAACATATAGTACCGTTATGAATATATATTTTTATAATAATCCTGCTTCTTAGAACCTTATTGTTCACTAGAAGTATCAAATGCTCTTTTCTTCCTTCTGTTTGCTGTCTTATTGCCATTTGGGGAGGTGCCTAGTTCAGAAGGGTTCCGTATAACTGTGCTTTTGTAAGGCTGTCCTTCCGACTCAGACCAGTGCTGCCAGTCCTCTGGAACTGCGGCTGTTTGCTGTGAACACCCGAATGGCTTCCTTGCTCCATGGAAGACTGGTGCATTTCTGGAGCCTCCACTGAACTGTGATTGAGTGACTCTGCTGAGCTGTTGGGGCTCACGTCCACGTATTCTCTTTTCAATACCGGGCTATTTTCTATGTTTTTGCTACTGCATAACTGGACAGTCATCCTCTCGTTTTTTTGGTCTCTTGATTCTTTTGTTTTGTAAGCAGGCAATTTGTCCTGTTTACAGCTTGTGCTGATGTCAATGTTCAGGCCACTGTCTGTTCTCAGGAAGCAAGGATCCACAAGTCTGCTTTGGCAGATATCATCTCCCTCTGAGCAGCTGTCTGCCTTGTAACTAGCATAGATGGGGCTTGTTCGACTGTCCCCCTTCTTGATGGGGCTGCTGTAGTACTGCTCTGAGAAGCTGCAGGGTGACAGCCTGCCAGCGTTCCTGTAGGAGTACGCTCCAATGTCCTCCACGCTCAGCTGCCTCCATCGCCCTGGCAAGTCTTCTTCCGAAAGGTGGGTGCTCCTGCACTCATTCCTCATTTTCTGGTTTGCCAAAGCCTGCTGTGGTGTTATGGCTGAGAAATGAAATGGTTCATTTGCATATGGAGGCAGAGTCCTGGTAAAAGTGGGTGAGTTCTCGTTGTCGTCAGCGAGCTCCATGTGCTGCGCGGGTTTGGGCTTGGCAAACCTGGGGCTTCCCTGGTGCTCGTAACCCGCGGGGGACTTCCTTTCAAACAGCTCCTCTCGGTTGCTCATATAGATTGCCTGCTGGGAGGCTGTCAGAGTGTTGGCTTGGGCGTTCTCCTTCTCCTCAGACGTGACGCTGAAGCTGGAGTAGGAGCTGGAGGTCGGCAGAGAGGTAATGTACTCTGGGAAGGCTTCATGGGAGAAGCTGGAATGGAAACCGTCTTCTTCCACAGTGCTGTCCGTGGAGTTTTGGGACCGCAGGAACCCCACGTCTTTCACCTGTGTGTCCACGCTCTGCCGCCTCTCCCTCCTCCTCTCCTCGGGGCAGTAAAGGGCCGTGTCACTGCAGTAGATGTCGGACTTGTACTGGGGTCTTTGTCCGACTTTTCCAGCAGAGTCCTGAAAATTGAGATCCCTCGTGGATGGGCTTGACAGGTGTGAGGACAAGCTGTGTGGGTCTGGTTTTTCCAGTACTTTGGCAATGACGCAAGTGGGTATGGTATCAGCATAGGAAGTGTGGCACAAGGGGACAGAAAGGCTGCACCCGTGTTTCTCCAGGTGGATGCTGACTCTTTCCTGAAAGTCAGTTGGCAACTGCAACATAAAGAGATGGCAAGGAGAAAGGAGAAAAGGGTACGTGTCAATAGAGGTGTCAGAGGAGTGCTGTTTATGACATTACATAGCTCACCATACCTGGTTCTTTGTGATGGCCACAACCTTTGTGCATTTCTGGAAACAAATGCAATCAAATGAATTTTGGTTTTTTACTTAACATTTGTACATCTTCATCTGCTTTTGCTCACAGATAACACTGTGAAATGGAAATGTTTCCTTCCAAATTAATTCAGGTTGGATAGGAATGATCACAGAATTGCTCAGGTCAGAAGAGGCCTCTACACTCATCAAGTCCAGCACTTCCAGGTTTATTTTACTGATGTAAATAAAGTATGTAGTAAACAACAATCTTTAAAAGGCAGGTAGGGAACTACAGCCTACAGCAACACTTTCCAGACTCTGTGCTTGGGTGTGATTTGCAGTTGGAGTGTGGGTGTGCAGAGGTGTCTGTGGGGGTGAGGAAGGAGGAAGAGATCATATCTATTCTGTTCTTCTTTTGTCTTTCCTCAAGCTCATCTTGCCTACAACCCTCTGCCAAATTGTCTCCTGCCCTCCAGCATCACCTTTGATAAACAATGCTGTTTGAAGATGCAGAGAAGCTGACTGACACTTATAGAAGAGGTGCTGGCTGCTGAGACAGGATTATTCCTGTGCTGGGAAGCAGCAGATCAAGCTGGCTTCCTTGCCCCTTCAGCTGGACACTGCTTGTCAGATCAACCATCCACATAAGCCTCAACACCGACAGAAAAAAGCACTAAGATCTGAATTCACATTGTGATTCCTGTGACAGCATTAATCAATAAGTCTGTTGTGAAATCATACAGGTTTTTTTTTTAGAAAGTCAGGACCAGGGCTGTGGATGGTGGTTTCACCTGCCATTCTGTCATGTGGACCAGAAGAGAGAGAGAGATGACGTTCCTTGGTGAAGCCTACTCAGGTATCACCAAGCACCAAGCTTTCCTGTCAAATTTTATCTGCCTTGCTCACTTGAGATCTCTAACAATGGTCAGAAAGCAATATGAGAGAGGTTGTCTCTCCCTATTTCTTGCTGGAAATCAGAATTCATGTTTGGAATAAGTTTTGAGTTTGTGATTTTGTTAGCTCCTTTGGTATTCCTGTTGATTTATGCCACTTGGGAATTAATCCCTTCGGTGCTGGGCTGAACTGTGATTTACTCAGCACTTTCTTTTTATAACTAGAAATCAAGTTCCTCTTCACAAAATAATCAGTGGTTAACCTTATGACCTTAGCAATCTCACTTCCTCCTTAAATTTGTCCCTCTAGAGGACAGAACATTACAAATACTGGTAGTTGTTCCCCTCCCCTTTATTTTTGACAAAGGAAATTTAACGTGCCTGCTCCTTGTCATGGCCTCACGTTTTGTAAGATATGGAGATCCTCTTTTGATTTCATTGGGAAGTTTTTAAAGCTGGTTTAACCCCCAAACCTCATTGTGTTCAGATTATAGCATATAGTGAAATTACATTCCTGTTTGTAGTAGGATGGGTGTTTTTTTCAACCAACAGACCTTCTAGGATATTTTGGATTAATCATTATGTTGTTAATTAACTCATATGTCCTCCATTAGAAATAAATGCTATTGCCAGTCTGCTGGCAGACAGCAACGTTAGTCATAGTAAGTACAGATGCAACAAAGATTGAATAAACAGGTTGTAAAATAGGCCTGGTGTAAATTGCCATAGAAATGAGGAAAATAAATACAGTTAATTTAATGTGAAAATGCTGTATGGGGCAGCTCTTATTTTAGTATCCTGTAGCACCACTGTTTGATCTATTTTATACATGTTATTAAGATTATGAAATGTGTTAAAAAGAACATTATTTTGTGGGCACTGCACTGGAAACTGGAATTACTAAAATGACACTGCTATCACATTGCTATATTTTGCTACAGCTTAGGTTTCTGGATGACATACAATACTTTATCAGGCAATATTTGCATTTGTAAAGATTCTATTGGCTGTGACAGCACATTCACACTTGCTAAATTAATAAATGCCTGGACTAATGAATGGAGATTGCCTATTTAACTGAGTATACGACAGTCCGGGAAATTGTGAGGAGATATCACACTTGTGATAGTTCTCTGCAAATAAACAATTAAATGCTTTTAAGGTCTTAATTAGAACAGGTAGGGTGCTTTCAAGTGTGAGTAATGTAATGGTTAATTCCTTGATACAATTTGCTAAGGGAAGTCAGTTAACAGGAAAAAATAACAGGACCAAGATAATGGTTAATAATAATGGTTAATTGGAAGTTCTGTCTCTGTTCCATAAAATCATAGCCTGGTGGACAGAAGAATCTTGCTCCATCTTTATTTACCAGGGTTGTTTAGTGCTCTGAAGCCATCTACTGACTTAGAGATGGTTTGTGCATTCCAAATTTAATTTTGCAATATTCCATTGCAGAATTGCACAAGAGAGGCCATTTGGGGGGATGTTGACCTGATGGGACTGAAGAAGGAAAGGCTATTCTCTGTAACCTTCACTGAAGCAATATATGTGAGGAAGGTGCTATTGCTTTGTGCAGGGCCTGGATCCCTAAAGAACTGTCTTCTTTACTAAGATAATATTTGCCTCCCCTTTATGGAGCCTATTCCTCAAGCCTCGTTTCCTTGGAAGCAAGGATTATTAATTAAAGTTTCCACCTTGGAAATCAATCATTCGGTGCTCTGGTTTCTTTAGAAAAAGATATTTGTTCTGGCAGTCCATTTTAAAATTCGGGTTTGGAAAGTAGCTGGACTGGAAAATAGCTTCAGGAGGAAAATTGATTATATCAGAACCTCTGACGCCTGTGGCTTGTCATTTCCCTGCTCTCACCCCACTGCTCCTGCACAGCATTTTGCATTCTGGAGTTCACAGCACTTCAGTGTTTTACAGAACCTTTGCTTTACAGGCAATCAGTGCAGGCCTATCTACTGGATAGGAGAGGTCTGGGGAAAGAAAGTGCCTTCAAGTTCCACCACGGGCTGTGACTTTGTCAGCACCACCCTCGATTGCACAAACATCAGCAGGTGCACGAGGCCTCCTGTGGCTTAAAGGAAAGAGTGTGGAGGAATAAAAGCCTTAAGGGCAAACAAATTCTGCAATTGATACATGCAAAATAACCTGGTTTCCATACAATATTTATGTCATCAAACAAGTTTGGTCACCTCACCTCTGAAAGTTTATGTGCTCTGTCATAGTTCTTGCTGCACTGGAGAAGCTGAGCAGCTAAATTGCAGTCCTTCCTGTAGAGCTCCTGGAAAAAAAACCAAAAAATAACCTCTTATTTAAAATTTGCAAAGCACTTGTGGCTTTCAGCCTTTCTCCCATGCCTGATCAATCTTTTCAAAATTCACTTTGGGGAGATTTGGAGCATACCTTAATTTCTAAACAAATTAAGATGCTTTGTTGTTTCTTGCACAACCTAGAGATATTTCTTCCTTTGCTCTGTGAGGGTTGATAAAATTACTTAGAATAAACTTTTGAGACTTGTTACAGAACAGTAATCTTCATTTCAGAAGATGGATATTTACCATTAAGAACTGAATTTTATACTGTTAACATGCATGGTACTGTGAAGGCTAAAAACCATGATCTTTTAAGCAAAAAAGAAAATTTTTATTGGATATTATCCAGACGAGCACTAAAATACTACTTTAGAAAGTGCTAAAATAATCTTATGAGACTGTGGGAGAAATTAATTACAGAAATATACATTGTGTTGATTTTTTTTAAAAGGGAGACTCTTTGTCCTTTTGATATTTCTGGATGGTTCCTGGCTCTTTGAATATCTTGCAGAATGCAGCTATAGAAATATATTAAATCTCACTGCAAATATTTGATGCTGCAGAATCGAGTATTTTCACTGGGCAAGAAATTACTGTGAGAATTCCATACAAGGAAGGAGAGAATTTAAGCAAGCTTCTTATACTGTCTTGGTATTGAATGGCTCCCACAGCCTATTTAATGGGAAAATTCAGCACACAGATTTGCCCTTCACTTAAATTTAATTTAGCACACATGGCTGTGTAACTGTATCCTTCAACCAGTATCTCTGGCTCCCTGAAGGTAGGAGTTCTATTTTGTTTTTCCTTTTCCTTTGGCTTCAGAAGCTGACTTTATAGGTGGGCAGAGATGAGATATTCAAAGCATGAAAGTACTATGGGCACTGGGCTGTGTTAATCTGTAAAAATTAGTATGTGTTTATGGACAAAAGGTGTGGAATACTGATATAATTTGGATTTTCTCTGATGTTAATGTCATAGTTTTATTGCATGCCAGTTTTTATGGCTACATTAATTCTCTTAAAAACTCATAAAGAAATTTTCTGTGAAAAAAGAAAGTTCCTCTGTTTTAAAGGACAATTCTAAGGTATTCTGTAATAAGAGAAGCAACAAGATGTTCTTGTGAGTCTTTCAGTGATGGGGATAGTTGTCATGTGAACATTAGTTCATATTTTTTCACATTCAAGGACCTTTAGACACTTTTGTGAATTTTTTTTCTCTGTCTCTGTGAGATTTTATACATGCCCCTTCTGCTTCAAATGTACTGTATTCATTTATGTGGATCTTAAATTTTATATTAGGACACACTATTTTCGTTCCTGAAAAAGAACCAAAGAATTCAATTTAGAAGTAAAATGTGTGGCATGTGCATGTGACTTTGATATGTTGCATATACATTAAACTCAATATATATTGCTGCACAATGTATAGCACAGACAGGTACCCCGAGTCCCATATGGCATTTCCAGGCACACAAAAATGATATCTCTCCAGAACCTAATCCTTTCTTCAAAAGCTCTGTGCCTCTCTTTCTGCTCAGTGGTTGTCATGGAGAGCACAAAAAGCATTTCTGACACTTTATTTTTAGCAGCTTTAAAAATTACTACGGAGAAATTACATGTGAGCTACATGTGCCACGTGTACTTTGTTCTCAACCTGCTGGGCCAAGCCATGTGACTGGAGTGACCTTCTCTCCTTTAATGTTTGCCTGAATGGAAACCAGCCATATCTGTGGCAACCAGAGCAATAACTGGCAATTATTGCCAGAAGTGTTTCCCACAGTTTAAAATATGTTTTTGTATCGAAAGCGTCATTTTACATTTCTGTCAGAAGAGAGAGGGAAAATATAATTGAAGAAAGAAATATTACTGAGACAAAAACATTCTCCCCACGTAGGATTCTTCAGTTTATCACTTCTTAGGTACTTATTAGGTATAATATTAGTGGTTTACTTTGTAGTCCTCGATTTTAAAATTTGGAATATAACCTTTACTCTTATTAGTGATACTACATATAATCATAGATTATCCTGAGCTGGAAGGGACCCACAAGGATCATCAAGTCCAACTCCTGGCCCTGCACATCCCCAAGAGTCAGCCCCTGTGCCTGAGAACATTGTACAAACACTTCTTGAGCTCTGCCAGGCTGGGGGCTGTGAGCACTGCCCTGGGGAGCTGTTCCAGAGCCCACCCCTCTGGGTGAAGAACCTTTTCCTGACATCCAACCTAAACCTCTCCTGACTTAATTTCATGCTATTTTCTCAAGACCTGCAAGGGCAGAACTTTGTCCATGGGCCAACCTCAAGTCTGAAGAAGTGGTACTGTTATTTGAGGCCTCTGGACCATTTTCTAGTGCTCAGAGTAAAACTGTGAGTACTGAAAACACTTCAAATGTGGGTTCAAACCTGACTCCATGAAGTAGTATAAATGCCTGCATACTTAAAGGGAGATTTCTGCAACTTTCTTCCACCTCTATTTAAATCAAAAATAACTCCACTGATTTCAGGTGAATTACTCTGGAGTTATACCTGTGCTTCCAAAACCTGGATGTAGTCCATTGCTTTTACCACACTCCATTACTTATAATTGTTAGAGTTATGAGGTGACTCTTTTTTCAACTCAACTTCTATAAAAGTTAGGGGTCAGATTGGGAACTTTTTGTTTCAGTTGGAAAGCTGTTAATTGCACAGGCAGAGTTCACATCAATGCACATTTTAATGAGATTAAATGCTCCCAGCTACGATTAAGAGTTCATGTGAAATATGGGAAGATTGAAAGTAAGATGCTGGAAAATAAGTGCTAACAGAAACATGTCTTCTGTAGATAAATTTTTTATTAAATGTGGAAGGAATGGCACAATAATGAACTAAATGCCTGCAATATTCCTCTCTTTGCTGTCTTTGCAGGTTTGTCTCAGGAAGGATTTAATGAGCTTGTTGCCAGCTGTGCTACTCATGCCATTTTTCAGTAGTGTTTAATGAGATGGAGGGTGACAATTGCCAGAGATGTTCCCTGTTTTGTCCCACTGAGAGACAGGTACATTTTTACACATGAACAACTGCTGGGGAAAGCCTGGCTCCTGCTCCCTGCAGGACTGGTCTGGGTGACCAGGCTGGGTCAGTCCTGCCTTCTGCTGGCAGAGCTGGCTTGTGCTGGGCTTTTTGGTGTGCAAAGACCAAAAGAGCAAAGAATTGCAGGAAATGTAGGGCTCTACTCTGTGCCTAAAATCCTTCTGATGAGTCCCCACTCCACACGTGTCCCTGCAACAGCTCTGGCCATGTGCTTGCACCAATTTGCTGTACTAATGGCAAAATCAATGCGGGAATATTGCCATTTCTTAAAATATTTTTTAATCAGTTTCAGGCTAGATGTAAGGGAAAAAATATCAATGAAAAGTCTCACCACAACCTCATAGCATAAGGAGAGCTGGATTTACAAAATGATGGGAACAAACAAACAAACATGAATTTTAACTGTTGAGGTGACAGGTTACATTTTATACAAACATAAAATACTATTCTATAAATTCTTGCACTAAGAAGTGCAAGAACCAATTTGTTTCTGAATATAATCTCAAAATGAATAATTAAATACTTACATTGTCTTCTGACAACTTATCTATTGTCACCTTGGCTTCTATTAAGTGATTATTGAGTGCAATTATTTCATGGCTCAAAGCCCGTTTTTCCTCTTCATAGTGTTGACCCTGCATAGAAAATGGAGTAGTCAGTGTTTTTTCTACTGTCAGAATATTTCAGATAAAGGTCCACAGGTTGATGTCATTCTCAAATCCAGAGAAAAGCACAACAGACCAGCCCTTCTTTTTTCTTTCTTCCTGCCCCCTCCTCTTATTTATTTTCTCCATTATTTTGCTTAGGAGATGAGGTAAAGTTCTTTAGAACTATGGAGGTCAGACTGAGCTCATTCAGGAACCTTCACAGAAGGCTCCAGTTAGCCTGTGCAAAACCATTCCATGGAGCAGCAATCAATACCTCCCTTCTTAGTCACAGGACAGGGTCTCTAACATGGAAGGAACTGGAGCGGCTCTTTTACTGCAAGAATGTTTCACTTATGCTATTAATTCCCATCCTCATAAGGAAGGAAGAACAATATTTAAAAAGAAAAGCGGTTGTATTCGAGCCAATTTCATTTTAGCTGTTGACTGTTCTGGCTGATTTAAAAGCCCTGATTAAGGTTGTTCATTTCTCAAGGTGAATGTTTACCTGATTGCAGGGTTAGCACTCATTAGCAGAACACAATCCACTGTGGCATATCAGGAAAACAGTCTGATTCAAATTTCTTTCTGCCCACTAATTTAATCTTGTTACCAGTAGGATGTAACTCTTTATTATAAATGCAAAGAGGTCAGTGGAAAGAATGAAATGCCACTAGCCCTTCCCACCTTTTGTTTGATTTTGATATGCAGTCCTTATTGTACTGCTTCTCATATCAAAAATCATTGTGTACCAGTCATTTATAACCCTGCCTCCAGCCTTACATTGGTGTTAAAAAGTATGGTAGCTTCTGGGTGCTCTGAGATCAAGGCATCTTCTGTGCACTCAGAGCTGCAACAAGAAGGTTTGAAAAATATTTTGAGGGTCTTTTAGAAAGGTACATTGCCATAAGAGCAGAAAGCAGGGTAAACCCTAATACATGTCTGTTTTGTTTAGTGAACTCAATCCAGTGACAAATTCACAGTCTCAGTGCTGCTGAGCAATAGGACAAGAGGAAACAGGTGGAAACTGGAACATGGGAAGTTCACCTGAATATGAGGAAGAATTCTGTACTGTGAGGGTGGCTGAGCAATGGAACAGGGTGCCCATAGAGGCTGAGAGATATTAAAAATCACCCTGGACACAATTCCAAGTAAAGTGCTCCAGAGTACCCTATTTGAGCAGGGAGATTGGAGTAGATCTCCAAGTGGATCTAGTGGATCCACTTCACTAGAAGAGAAGTAGTCCCTTCCAACCTCAACCATTCTGTGATTCTGTGAATGTCACTTCCCATTTTTAGTTGTGGAGGACTGAAATTTCCCAAATGCCATACTGCCAGGGTCACACAAAAATCTTCTATCAACACACACTTGACATTGTCAGATAATTGACAGCAATGGGAATTGAGTGTTTTGAAGTCCGAATGAATATCAAGGTTAATTATCCAGCTGCAAAGCACCAGCCTGTATTAAAGGAGGCTGATTAAATTGGAAGTGGCAGCTCTCATCCTAAGCTGCTATTTAAAGAAAAACACCTCTAATGGTCTAAGCAAACCCACAGCTTGCTTTAAACTGTGCAGATATGACTGGAGTGTCTTTGTGAAGGTCTGGACTGGCCTATTTTAGTGTCAGTTCTCTGTGGACTGTCTGTTCCCTGCTGTTGCCAGCCCTCTGTCCTGACAGTCCAGGCCTGGAGGCTGGCTCAGGCTTGACACCTCTCCTCTCCTTGTTCCCATTGATCAGGCACTCCTGCCCGGGCACTTCCTCATGGAAGGCCAAAGTGCAGCTTTGAGAGCTTGCAAGGCTCCAACCTTAGTGATTTTAACCAGAGACAGGGCTATGTTTTTAATCAGGCAGATCAACGTGGTTTTATATGAGACCCTTAACTCTCATTGATTTTATAGTGAACTAAACAACCAGGCACTTTGTAAACCTCCTGGCCATCTGTGCACCTCTAAAAATCTGTCTCCTTTGAGACTGTGACTGAAGATTACATTTTCAGAGGTATTTAGCTGTGCAATGAGGTAGACAAGTGACTACCTAAGTACCTGCAAAAAATATGTCCTCTCAATTTTCGAAGTAATTTCATGCTTTTGAAGGATCCAGGTCCACTGAGTACAGGCATCACCTTCCAAATAACCATTTGTATGGAAGATTTTATCAGTCCTTGTATGACAAGTTGTCATACCAGGACAGCTGATTTGTAGAACTCTGTTGCTCTAAATCTCTCTGATCTCAGTAACTGTTGCTCTTGCCTAGCCAAACTGAACTTTACTCATTCTATCTTGCAGTTCAGGAGAGAATATCTGATCAAAGATTTATAGTTTTCAGGAAAGAAACCAATAAGGCAGCAGAGTCAGGCATTGGAAGCACTACTTTCCACTGCATTTGAGTAATGCTGAATCTGGCTGAATTATGATTTCATTTTATTTCACTTATGATAACGTTTGGATGATGTTTCCCAGACTTTCTATCTGCTCGAGTGTGACTTTAAAAGATATTCTATATTTATTGAACTGTAAAATTTGCCTCAGTTTAATTTTATACTGTACAGGTCAGCAGGTGGACACCAAAGTAATAAACACCTCAGCAGTGCTGTGGAGAAGAGGGAATNAGCAGTGCTGTGGAGAAGAGGGAATAAGAAGGAAAGGCCAGACCCAGTCTTCTCCACCATTATTAGTTCAAATGTTTCTCTTGAAATCAGTGTCATTGACAAGAGCAAAGAGTTTCTTTCAATGTGGCAAAAAGAGGTAGCCTAAAGGTGTGCAGGACACTGAAATCCTTTGGCATATTGGCCACACACTGTGTGTCCATCTTTGGAAGTTCAGGGCTTCAGCCAGACGTTATTGTGGTGCAGTGGTGGCAACAAGAGGACAAAGGCTTAATCCTGACACCACCTATGGGAGAACAGTGCTGGAAGAGACAGTATGGTAGTGTTGGATCACTGCATTAGAAGGATTGCTGGCCACTGGGGGCTCCAACTTTGAGCACTCCACTTGCAGTCAAGCAATCATTTTCAGCATCAGATTGTCAGAGAGGCATGAAAGGAGGATGGGAATCATAATATCAATGCTATGATCATGAGTTACAAATATAAATGTTTATTTTACTTGTAACCACTTTTGGCAGATCCCTCTATTTCTGGTAGCTTATAGAAGCTTGGTCCTCCTACTCTACCATAAGGCTTGTGACCCCTCCTCCCTCCTTTTGGCACTGCCTTCTGCTCTGCAGGTGCTAATACCCTATCTCTCAAAACTCAGTAGTGAATTAAATCAGTGGTGTTATTGATATGCCAATAGCTTGCAGCTGGGCTGAGGTTTCCTGAAGTCCACTCCAAAATGTCAGAGTTGCAGAGTGCAGTGGGCTGAGTGGCTGGTGGATCCTTGTTCAGAAATCTTTGTTGAGTCAGCTCTGTGCATCCTCTGCCCCTCTCATCCCTTGACACAGAGCCAGCACACGAGAAAACAGCTCTGGAGCGTCTGACTAACACAAGAGAACTACAGTCATGTGCCCACATCTGAGTCAGATCAAATTTGTTCTGCTGGGTGAACCCAGCAGTCACAGCACCTAGGCTGAGGGCACCTTGCTCCCATCCTGGATTCACCATGACCCTCAGTGCCTCCTTATCAGATCTGAGGAAGAGATTGAATATCTGTTCTTCACAAAGGAACCAAATTATATAACAAAATATATCATCTCTGTCTGGAACCTTAGGGCCTTTTTTATAATTTGCATCTATCACAGTAGAAAACATCACTCATATATTTATAGATCCATAAGTTGATGCTTTCAAAAGTGTTTGGTGCCATCTAGTCACTACATCTGAAATCTGTGATATAAGTGGGGTGAAAAGAATTTTGCTAGGTTGATTCAGCATGAAATAATTAATAGATAAGTGTATTTTTAAAAGTAACAATAGCTGGATGAAAAGATCTGCCTATCTTGCATATTAGTGGATCCATAAAGGTTACTACTCTAGTCCTTCAGCAGAAATGGGCAAGTTAAAAGTTCTCTCTCTGGTAATCTTACAGTCTCCCTTCATTGCTTTCCAGCAGCTGGAGGGTGTCCTACCATAAAGCAGTGTCAGCCCATTAGTCAAGGCTTGGCTGCTTCCTGTGATCTCTGCTGTCCTGAGGGAGCTCTGGTGTGTAGAGCCCTTTGGAAAACAGCCTCAGATTTGGAAATGGGAAGGTCTGTGGAAATGTCAGACTTCTCAAACATGGCAAAGTAAATCTTGATGTTCCTGTAAGGAATGTTTCTGTGGATGCAATTTCAATGCTACAGTGACAATAATGTAATGGTAGTACTGACCAGGAAGGTATTAGTGGCCAGCAGTATTCCTTTGGGAATACTTCTTAATAAGCAATGCCCAAATGACAGACAGAGAGAGAGAGGCTTCTTCTGTTGCAAATACCTCCAGAGTGATACTGCTATCCCATCCTGAATGCCTTGACAGAGGCTTACTGCAGTGTTTTTGGATGAGGAATACAGGCAGAATGTGGTTCCCTTCTTTCTCTACTACGCTACTTGTCCAGGAGGAACATAACACTGACAGGAGAAATTCCCCACCTTTGTGGACCAGTGTAACACTGTTAACTCAGTACTTTTCTCCTAGACCAGCAGTCACAATCTTTTCACTGCTCATGGCTTTAAGGTATCTGCTAAGAAAACACAGGGGGTTGATTGTCCTGTGGATTGCAGGCAGCAAACAAGTGCTGACTATACAAGTGGGGATATACTTTCAAAACAAACTCTGTATGTTTTATGGTGATATTTTTTAA
>VYZP01069557.1:0-27301 GCA_013400635.1 Hypocryptadius cinnamomeus | reverse complement strand
ATCAGGAAAAGGTTCTTCCCCACAGGGTGGTTGGGCATGGCCCCACTGGAGGCTGCCAGAGCTCCAGGAGTGTTTGGACAACACTCCCAGGGATGCACAGGATGGGATTGTTGGGGTGTCTGTGCAGGACCAGGAGCTGGACTCGATGATCCATGTGGGCCCTTCCAACTCAGGATGTTCTATGATTCTATGATTCTGTAAATCCTCTCCATAACAAACCCAGAGATTCCCCATCCCTGGGAGTGTTTCAGGCCACATTGGATGGGGCTCTCAGCAACCTGGTCTAGTGGGAGGTGTCCCTGCCCATGGCAGAGGGGGCTGGAACTGGATGATCTTTAAGGTCCTTTCCAACCCAAACCATGCTGTGATTCTCTGATTAGGGAGTTCACAGCTGAGCCTTCATTTCCCCTGCTGTGCCTTATAAAGAGAGATTTCCCCCAGAACAGTTCCCAAATGAAATGTTAGTGAGTAAAAGATGACTTTACTGTCACGCAGCTACAACATCCTGGAGTAGTTCCCAATAATGGCTTTTAAAATTAAATGATTAACAAGATTTTTTCCTTCTCAGCTGTCTGATCTTAATTATATCATGTGAAATGAGATCATTTGATGCACCACCCTCAAACTCTTCTCCTCTTAAAATAGAATCTCAATCTTTCTATAGATAGAAGTTTCTTTAAGTAATTACACATGAAGTGTTTAGAAGAAAATGTCTCTTCCTTTCCTGTGCACAAGAATTTATCTTTGGATTAATCAATAGAAGGAGGTTAGCATTCTACTGACAGTACAAAGGTAATTAAAATTTGCTTGTGTTATTTTTGAAACACAAAGGAGATGCTATATACCTCATGTAACAGTTTCTTCTGGTCATCATCTGTGAAATGCAGTTAATCACTGTAATGAGCTCTTACATGACTGCACATCACAAATATGTCAGGAAGAAACATTTAACTTCAGAGAACTACTTAGAATTTAGTTCAGTCTGAGAGAACAATACAGCTCATTTTCTCTCTAAACAGATTTACAGTGCAAAATGCATTTGCCAATGACTCCAAGGGCCTCTGTTACCTTTGTACTGAAATAATTTATGAAAACCACTCACAGGATGCTTCAGACTGCAGAAAATGCTGCTTGATTACAAGTGACCACAGCCAGTTTACAAACTCTCCTTTACATCTATTTTCTCCTTTTTTTTTTTTACCACTTTCTTTCCACTTACACTTTCTCCCACCCTGAAATAGTGTTGTTTATGATCTGTTGAAGTGACTGGCCTCAGAATTGAAGCACTGAGTTACACAGAACACATTTGTAGGAGGGTTTGGGGAGCCAGAGAGCAGCAGTTTAACAGGCAACCCTCCTTGTGATAACTGAGAGGGACTTTGAGTCACAAATGCTGCTGAAATGGCAGAAACTGAAGTTCCTGAAGTTGAATGGAGAGCATTTAGTGGAGGAGAGCTTGGAGGTGTCATGGTACAGCTCCTCAACAATCAGCTGATGGCACCAGAATGGAACCTGACATCCTCAGCTCTGGAGCCACCTTAGAGAAGGCAGAAACTCTCATTACTGTGGGATTTTAAGGACCATGCCAAACAGGATATGTCATGTCAAATGACATCAGAAACTTCAGGGAAGTTTAAAAATGTTTCTAGGGAATGATGATGCCACAGAGATCAGTGCCTTTATTTCAATGGAAAACGACTAATTTTTATATTCTTTGAAGTGAGACAACTGAGCTGGAATTTCATGTAAAAATAGCATCACTTCAGTCTGGTGTGTCTGTTTTGGGAAAGGATATCTGCTACAGGCAGAGAGAATTTCTTCATGACTTCACTGAGAGATAAAAATGTCTCTGAGTCAGCACTCTGAATCCTGACTGTGCTCTGAGACTGAAAACCAGGGAGTGAATTTAGCTATAAACCACAGGCTGGATTTAAAACATTTCCCCCTGGTGTAAAATACAGTCAGAGATGAGATTGAATAAATATTCCAATTTAAATTCCAATCAAATGCCCCAGTTTGCCTTCTGGTAGCCTCTCCCTGGGACAGCAGCCTGTGCTCTGCAGCATTCAGCCCTCCTAACTGTATTCCCAAGCTTGGAGAATTTTGAAAAAAAAAAAAGTCAGGATGAGTTTTCCTGCATTAATTTGATATCCCCCTGGGGTGGGATGACCCTGGCTGACTGCTAGGTGCTCACCAGACCTCTTGTTCTCCACCTCTCCTCATCAGGATAGGGAGATAAAATAAGATGGAAAACTTGTAGCATGAGAAAAAGACATCTTAGTGAGTAATTAAGAGTTTAGCTAATTAATTTGGCTCTGTCAAATGTGGGGACAACCCCTGACCACCTCTTAGAAAAACCACTCCTGCATTCCTCTGCTACCAGACCTTTGCCACATTAACCCAGCACAGCTCTTCTCTTTCCTCTCTGACCTCCAGTAGCTGCCTGGGGGAAATATTTTCCAGAGTTTGTTTAGAGCTTATTAAAAAAAAAAAAAAAAAAATCTGGTCCTTAAGCCCCACAGTAATGGCCAGCAAAATGAAGCTAATTTTACCATCAATAATCAATAATCTTGTCCACACAGAAAGACGCAAACAGGAAGTGCTGGTTTAATGGCTGGACTTGATCTTAGAGGTCTTTTTCAACCTTAATTATTCTATTATTTTATGAAGAGAAGACTGCAACAAACACCATCACAGCAACAAGCCACAGTGTTGCAACAAGCAAAAATAATCTTTTGCCTGATCATGCAAATAAAAGATGAAATCAAGTCTTCTGTGAATCATTTATTTGCTTGTATTCATGAAATTCATCTGAGCATTCAGGACACTGCTACTACTGCAGCTGAAATCTACTTATTAAAAAATAAATCTCTGTGAACATATTAGCAATTTCAAAAGAACACTGAAATGTCTGGAGATCTTTTTCCCTATCAGTGATCTGATGGTCTCATTTAACTCTTTTATGCAAAGTTTCTCCTGTCAGAGCCTCGTGTCAAAGGCAGGTTTGTGTGAACTGTTATTACACAGCACCACTCCTTAATTACAAAATTACATGTATTATGTGCAGCAAAATTGCATAATCTGTGTAATTAGCACATCTCAGCGACTGCTGGCAGTGAAAGCAGCTGTGAAGGTTGGGCAGAGGGGAGAGCTGATGACACCCATTCAGGAATAAGGATTGCACCTGGAAAACTGCCTGCCTCCAGCCCTCTGCCTGCCCCGGAGCACAGCTGGGATCAACACTGCCTGGGGCACTCAAAAAATGCTGATTTACTGCAAGTGCTGGCTGTGGCTCCTTCGGGAGGGTGTGTGAGAGCTGGGCTGTGCAGACACACAAAGCTCAGCTCCAGAGTCAGCCTGTCAGACTCACTGTGCATCAAACCCCACAATGCACAGCAAAAGCTGATCCCTCTCCTTTCCTATTCTGTTCTCCTCTTCTTCCCTTCCTTGTCCTGACAGTAGCTTTGTTTCTCCTTCTATTGCTTGTTAAGTACAAACCCTGATTCTGCACTTTTTGTGTCGGATTAAGCCCTTTTCTGACCCAGAGATGGGACAGCTGAGAGGCGTTTTAAACACTTTTATTTTCAGTCTCATGAGAAGGGCAAGACAATACAGATGTTATAATTTACCCTATCACAATCAGGAGCCAACTATTTCTTAATTACAATACATTATAAGTGTGTCTTGGTCTATCAGCTTTTGCCACACTATGTTGTAAATGCCTCAAAGCTAATTCTCTAAAACTATCCCTCAAGGGTGTTATTACAATGTATTTTTCATAGTTCTATTTCTCCAAAGTATCCAGTCTTATTTGCAAGGCCACCCTTTGAAACTTGTTTCTGGTTCCATTTCTCTCTCAGCAATGTCTGTCCATTCCAGGGCATGTCTAAGTCAGCATTTCTCACCTCAAGGTTTGCACACAGATGCACACACTGTGTGAGCCTTCTGTCAGGCTTTGAGAACTTTCTGTAAATCCATTTCCCACTTTTTGGACCCAGAATTAAGCTGCTGGTTTCACTATTGCTCCATTCCTTGCACTTGTGGGCTGCTGACCCTGTCACACCCTGCACTGTTCATCACACCCAAAGTGTCCCCTGCACCCAAGGAGTGACACCAAGAAACCTTCAGGGAATCAATACCTTGTTATTTAGGTTTTAGCATTTTATTTAGGTTTTAGCACAAAAAAGGCAATGCAGAGCCTGATCAAAGGCTGCTTCCTCCTCTCCTTGTCTCACATCATTTTGCCTGAGAGTTTGAAATTCCTCTTCATCCATGCTACAAAGTTGCCTGATGTATTTGAAGTGTGTTTTCAGAAAGAAAAAAAAAAAAAGAAAAAATAAAACACAGCTTATGGAAAACAAAGCCCATCTCCACTGATAAAGCAGGACAGTTCACTAATTTATCTTCATTGGATCAAGGAATGAAACCAAATCCACTGGAAGGGATCTGACAACAGGATATGTATTGTACTAGGAAATGTAGCCTAGGAAACAACTCTGCATTGCAGAGAAGAGCAGCAAATAGCTGCATAAATGTGATTGTGATAACTGAGCACTTCATCTGGCACGCAGAAAAGCTGCAGGTGCTACAGACCAGCAGGCCTGCACCAAGACAGCAAGGCATGAAAACAGAGATACACAGCTGTGAAATCCTATGGCTAAACTCACAAATATATTGGTGACTGTACCCAGCACTTACACAAATTAAACATCCAAGCTCATGGATATTTCTGCAGTTCTGAAGGTATTAATGAAAGTATCTCTGGTTTTCCCAGACCACACAAAGGGGATGCTTTCCATTCAGTTCACATCTCCATATTGAGAAGATTTCTACTACTGAAAAAGAGACCTGGAGAGAACACTATTAAGACACTGAAATCCACCTGCCTGCTTAGCACTTTGTACATCCAAAAGTCTTTGTATGGAAACTCTTAAAAACCACTGTAAAACACAGATTCTCTCCTCAAAACTCTCCTGGCTCAGCCCCAAAGAAATTAATGACACTGAGGAATAAAGGTGACATGTTAGCAGGGAACTTCTTGCACTCTAAACCAAAATAAGAAGGAGGAAAGAAGTCTTTCCAGAGTTGGAAAGCTTCAGTGTGCCTGAAATACTGGAGTTAATTTACAAAGGGCAGGGCTGAAGGACAGGAACCTGAGCAGGGACCAGCTGCAGGGTATGAACAGGTCCCATCTGCTGCCTGTTCTGACAGAAACAAGCTGGAATCTGCCTCCATCCCTTCCCTTCCCACTGGCACAGCCACAAACGCTGCCTCTTGCCTGCAGCAGGGCTCCAGGACAACCCCACCCAGATGGATCCGTGCCAGCTGGGGCCAGGGAAGTCCTGGAATTCACTCTGAAGGCAACACAGCCAGAACCAGAGTGCTTCTAATGGGAGGCTGTGGTCCTGTCATGTGCCTGCCCACCAAATCAGGGGACAAGAACATCCTCTGAGAGACAGAAAGAAAAATAATGAAGAAAATCAATTTATGGGCATCTCTTTCCTGTTGAGACAAGGGAAGGGAGAAGGTACTTAGGCCAAACACACTAAAAATCAAGCTGCATGTCCTCTTTTCATTTACAAGACAAATACTTTTGGTCTGACATTTTCTTCTGCTGAATTTTAGTTTGCTCAAAGGCTCTGGTGGCCCTGCAGTCAGGAATTGTGTCTGTTATGCCTTGGATGTGAGACAGTATCACCCTTATTCTTTATATCTGGTATTTAACCCTCAATTCCCTTCTCTCACATGCTGTTCTTTGGGATGGCAACTCGGATTTTTGCCAGCTGTGCCACAGCTGGCAGTGAGGCACTGCAGTTCTTCCCCAGAAATGCTTTCTGATGCTTCCCATAGGTTTGCCCCATCCCTTTGTCCCTTCTCATGGCAGAGGTGTCAGATCTAGGTCATCTTTAAGGCCCCTTTCAACTCAAACCATTCTCTGATGCTATGATTTGAAACTTCCAGCATTTAAAGTTCATCCCAAGGAAACTATTTTTATCCAGTCCTTCCAGCTTGAGCAGATAACTTCCATGAATGAGCCATCACTGAGTCACTGACATTTCGGGATTAAATCAAAGCAATTAGCCTTCCCTTTTCCAGCTGATTTTCACTGAGGTAACATGGCAACTAGACAAAGGTCAGCATCCCATGAGTATCACTCAATTCCTCTAAAAGCAAGCAAAGGATGAACTAAACCATTTTAATAGTGCAGGAAAATCACATATTACACATCAATAGGTAAATGGAATCAAAGCAAGAGCCTGAGACCTCTCTCACTCTGATGCACACCTGGTAACACAAGTTCTTCATAGAAAAACCACCATCACTAAGCCACAGGTGCCCATGAAAAACAAACAGCTGGTGATAGAGGCCACTAAAGGATCTATCTGAGATATGTAGGGATATCACAGAACCACAGAAATGCCTGCAGAGTTCATCTGATCCAACTTGCAACGTCCTATTGCCACACCAGGTTTATTTTCACCAAGCAAAGCCAGAGCTTCTTCAGCTCCATGCTCAAATTTCACACAGAAGTGCTTCGTTTCATGAAGGAAATGAAATAAAATCCCAGTGAAGTTTTCAAAGCTACTCAGGAACCTAAAGACTCACACACACATAACTGACCTACCACTGAGAAATCAATTTATTTCCCTGAGGTTCCAGGAAGTGAATTTTAGCTCAGGTGCACCAGAAGCTGAGTGCACACACAGTTGATTTTCAGCTGGTCCCAGAGCATCAGTGACTCATTCACATCTCCCACATTCATGCCTCTCTCTGTGACTGCTCAGGGCCTGGGAAAATGAGAATGGGGTTGGATAAAGAGCCTAGGAGGGATAATGCACTGAAGTCAGCCAGGAGACAGGCAGGTATGTGACCACTCCAAGAAGTGATGAAAAAATAACTCCCAGATTCTCTCAAAGCCCTGTAACTGCAGTGAGTGTGGTATCTGCAATCTCAGGAACTCAGCCACAGATTTGCAGCTGAGATCTAACAGAGAATCAGTAAAATAGGAATCCCAAGGGAAGACTGCCTCTGCTTGCTGAAAAATCCAACTATTGCTTAGCATATTTCTAGTTTCAGGAGATCTTTTTACATATTCCCAGGATAAACTGAATCACACTGCTCTGATGTCTGTGCTCTTCTGACACACTCACCTCACTGGGTGAGCTCAGAGATTCACTGAAGGAATAAAGCAAAGTGCTCGTGGAGAATAAAACTGCTATTACTGTTGCTGGATTTTTTTTTCCCCCCAGGAGAAACATGCTGTGAACACAGGAGACATGAAGGGATTAAAAACAGATTAAGGCAAAAAAAAAAAATCCACACTGAGAATGGGTTTGTAGGTGAACAAGGATGACTTAACTGTGTGAAAAGATCTTTGTGGGGATCCTTTAATTCTCCCCAAAAAGGAGTAAGAAGCAGAAAACCCCGGAATTCCCACTGCTACAACAACTGGGTGATGTAGTGAACCACCACAACTGCACTTGGATTTATCCCTGTCCCTTTTGAGACAGGCTTGAAAACAGAAAGCAGACCCAAGTGGAAATTTGTTCCCTCACTTTCACACCCAACAAAAGCCTTCTAATTTTTGGGCTGCTAAGGAGTCACAGGCAGCTCTGGTGGAAATGTGCATTTTCAGACATTAATTTGGTAATTAATGACATAGGGGCAAAGTGGGTGAGTTTATACAGGATAGTTATGTAGAGTGGGAAATTCAGAAATTTGGATTAGTTGGCCAAAATTAACCAAAAAGTGAACCCATGGGATCCTGTGTTTCTTTAATACAAAGTGTTCCCCATGAAGAATGAAAGGGGTTCTCTCTCCAAAGGCCTTGTTAGGGTGCAGCCCTGTCCAAATCCCTGCAGTCCCACCCAAGACACCACCATCCACATTCTGAAAAGAAAAATAAGCCCCTGATGAAAAGGGCTTCCCAAAAGGGCTTTCCAAGTCAGGGGTCTCTGTCCCCCCCAGAGCTCCTGCAACAGGAAAAATTCCCACTAGGAAAAAGCCTGTGAGGAGCTTTCTCTGTGCAAGGCCAACACTGGGAAATCTCTCTGCTTCTCTCTTTCCCCTTCATCCCCAGCCTTTTACTGTCCTGCAAAGGAATAGGGTATCCCCTCCTTATGAATCCTAGAAATCCATTTCCAGCACCCAAACTCCCATTTTCCTCACTGGTTTCCACACAGAGATCAGAATTTTCAGTTCAAGTGTGTTAAGATCAGCCCAAAACCAACAATCTTTGAAATCCTTCTGCTTCCAAACTCTGCATCAGCTGCTCCAGCTGCAGAGCAGGAATCACTGTGGAGCCTGGAGATCCTGCAGCAAGGCCTGACTGCTCATGATGGACTTTGAAATACACAAATGCTGATGCTTCAGGGATTACTGGCATAATTCAGCAATCCCTAAATTAGATAAAAATTCTTAGAAATGAGAAAAAGAATCCCTAGGAAGTTACATCTTAGTTTAGATGTGACTTTATGATGCACTAGCAAACTAATTTCCTATTTTCTGTGTTTGTCTCATTTCCATAACACGTTTTCTGTTTTCCAAAGCTCTGTTTACTCTCTGGCTGACTGAGGAGGATGCAGCTCCTCTGCATTAATTCTTCAGGGCATTCCAACCACCAGGGGTTTGGGACAATACAACCAAATTGGGAAAGGCTCTTCCTTCTTTTGGTTTCCCAGGGAAAACTCTTTATGAGACTTGAGAGTATTTCTTTCTTTAAAAAAATACTGAGTTTCTATTCCTATAATTTGTTTCAAAATATTGCTTCTCCCAGCAAAAGTCTCATATGGAGCAGTATCTGCTCCTCTGTTATTCCCAGCACTGCAGAGAAAGAAGTCAGCATAAAGCAATCCTAGTTTTATTGATTTTATGAATTTCTCCCAAGAGCTACCAATTATGAACTCCAAGAATAACATCTGAGGGGAATGAAAACCGCACAAAAAAAAAAAAAAAAAAAAAAAAAAAGAAGAAAATATCTACTAAAAATCCATTCCCCTTCAATTTCCATGGGAAACCTTATTTCTCATCGACTTCTCAAGCTGCTAAGAATGGCTGTTCTAATCTGGGTGTCAAGTCTGGAAGTTGGGGTCCAAAACTGAGTAGGAGCTTTCCTTTCCCAGGACAGCAAACCTTGGGCAAAGCCTTGAATGACTGTCAGAGCCTGAGAATTTTATTTGGACAAGGATCCAGCTTGAAGATCTGTTCTTCCAAGCCACAGAAATTGCACAGATTCACCATTATACGAACAGCAAAGATACTTCTATGTCACAGCAGAGCACAGAGGGAAACCTAAAGAACCTAAATCTGCCTAATTTATTGATTTAATTGTTCTGCAGAACACAGCAGCAGGCAGGTCAGAGCTGAGGTGGTACTGCCCCACTGGTAACACACCAGTGAGTTATTGCTGTTCAGTGGGAGCACCTGGAGCATCTGCCAGGAACTGAGGGAAAATCCAACAGCTGCTGCCAGGGGACAGCATTGAGACATCAGATGGATGCAAAGGGCAGCAGTGCCGTGATGAACACAGCGTGTCCAGCACGAGCAATCCCTGCATCATCCAAGGGCAGGTTCTTGCTGCCTGCTCAGGCTCCTCTGATAGCTTTGTTTCACCCCTGAACGGCTGCACTGGGTGAAACACTGCAGGGAGAGGGTGGGAAGAGCTTAAAGTAAGGAAAAAAGTGTGGGTGGAGAGAATCCTGCGAGCTCTACTTGGGGATGCTCAGGAACCCCAGGGAGAGGAAGGTGGGAGAAGCTGTGACTGATATTCTCTGAAGTTTCCCCGGCAATCTCATTTATTTACTTGGCTTTTCCACGTGCAAACGCAGGGCCACACACACCGAAGCAGTTAATTCTCCTCTGGATGCACAGGAGAGTTGGAAACAAACCTCCCAGGTATGGGGGGATACATCTCCATGACGTCTGTGGGGAGCTGCAGCGTAAAACATGGAGCTTTGCACAGCTCCACATCCCCAAAAAAAAAAAAACCGGGAACAAAGATTCCCGCAGCTTTTCAGAGCAGCCCTGCTGAAAGAGGCAACACCCCACAGAAGAGGGGACACAGAATCCCCCCCAGAACGTCCTTCCCCACTGTGTCCTTGTCCCTGCTCCACCTCAGCGAGGCTCTTCAGCCGTGCAGCAGGATGGGGAGCAGCTCTGTCCCAGAGCAGCCCCGGTCCAGGGTCACCCTGCAGCCATCCAGCCTGCAGGGGACACTGGCTTTACCTGCACTCTAAGTGACACCCTGTGGCTGGCAGGCGGAATGGCGGGTCACCATGGCCTCAGTGACACTGTCCCCCAGCTTTTGTGACAGCAAACACAGGCTGGAACCCGCCGAGTCTCACAGAGTCTCAGGTGAGTCCCAGAGAGTCTCAGGTGAGTCCCAGAGAGTCTCAGGTGTTCAGCACCTGGTGAGAACAGCCCTGTTCCACCTTCGCGGTTCCACCTCAGCCTCCCACTGCTTGTCTGGGTGGAAAATGGGTCATAAGGCACCAGAAAACAAGAAATCCCAATCCACAAGGGAGTGTCCGCACTGCATGCAGCTGGGTGGGATTTTTTTCTTTCATTTTGATATGGTGTGATGAGGATTTGTGATATATTTAATTCTTTCCCTTCCCCATCTGCTCCCGAGCCATTTTCTCTTCCTCCCCGTGCTCTAGAAGCACACATCTTTGCAAGTATCATCTAATTCCAAACTTGTGGAAAGAAATGGACTTCGGTCCATCTGTTTGCCAGCTGGAAGTCACTGCCAGCTCAGACAACAGCAAGTTCCAGAGAGATGGATGGGGCAGCTGCCTTAGGAAAAGAAAGAATCACGAAGAAGCCTCCAAAATAACGTGGGCAACCCTTTGTTTGCTGACCCTCCTGATGTCCCAGGGTTTAAAGCCCTCTCCAAGATGTGCCACTGCTCAGGTCTGACTGACTTTGGTGCAGAATGGCAGTTCCAGTTTTGGTGAAGTCTGGGTGAATTTTGCCCCAAAACTGAACTGAAGAGAACCCAATCAGGCACAACAGGACCAAAGCAAAACCATCTCAAGTTATTAGCAAAGAACAAAAGTACAAATCCATGTTTAATTGTCTGGAGAAAAGGTCCTTGAATGTTGACTGAAGTAACATTAACAATCTCCTTATTTTACTACATGCAATTAACTTGTGTCCTGGGCTCAATGAAGAAATCACATGTTTTACATGATGATAGTAGTGGGAACAAGAAAAGTGGATTCTTTTAATTCCTCCTCATAAATATTTTTTCCAACACTTTTCTTCCAAACTGCAAAATCAGAGCCATCTCGTACCACAAATTATGCTTCACAAAGGAAAGAAAAAGAAGAAGAAAAACCTGGGGGAAAACAAGTGAAGCCTCTCCCATCTGTGCATGACTGAAATCCAGAGCCTCCCACTGTATTTGTGGAAGATGTGTGTATTTGTGTTTCTCTGCAAAAGCAGCAAGAGAAAATGAACAAAAATGGTTGAAATCTTAATCTGGACACAGAGCTATTGGAGACAAGCTGACCTAATCAGCTGCAGATTTGATCTCCTCAGAGAGAACCTTTACGAGCTTAAAAATGATGTTTTATTTCCTCCCCCAGAATTCCAATTCTGGACTTCTTTTTTTCCACTGTCGACTTTGTTGCATTTCTCATCAGTCTCCTTTAACTTTCATGTACTTCTTGACTTCCTAGCTGAAAATACTGTGTTTTACCCCCCAGGATGGCTGATACATGGCTACTGCAAGGCTGCAGACTTTTTTAACAAAAAAAGTCTTTTTCTAGTGACTCCGTAACTAAAATTGACTACAAAACATTTATTTTATCCCAAATCCCCTGTCATTAAACAGTGGGACAAAAGCCTTCCGGACATCTAACAAGGTTACAGAAGACAGATGAGGTGAGAGTAATTTTAGGGTTTCATAGTAATTTTTTTGAATGTGGAAACACACATGCATGCTCATTATGGGCATTTTATTTCTCTCCAATAATGATGAAAAGCCATCAGAACTTCAGGGCTCTCTGTCATTTACAGCAGGACTTTGCTTTCAAAAACACAGCCTTTAGAAATCAAGCCAGAAAAACCTCTGGGGAACAAGTAAGTCATGTGAATGTGATCAACAGAAGTGGTCAAGACACTAAAATACATGAGATAAAACATAAATGAAAATGTTAATTGAGCCTCTGGGCCAGCCACTTCTAAAAGTGCACATTTCTGTAATTATCAGGACAGGGCTTGCCCACAAAATATGAACAAGACTCTGAGACTTGATTTCTTAGCAAGGCTCATGTTTTATATGCAGGCTGGAGCCACATCTCCAGAACTCTGAACAATAATTAATCAGAAGGAAAAGCAGCAAAGGTTAGATCTCCATAAAAGAACGTAGGTTAAAACCTACAAAAATCAGCTCTTTAAAAATTTGAATCATCCCTTTAAATCCTTTCAAAAGAGGGGAAATGCAAACCAGAAGAGCTATTAATTCACTTCTTCAACCCTTCCCTCAGCACACAAAAGATTATTTCTCTGTGTTCAAGATGACACAACCATGACCTGCAGGAATTCTTCTCTCAGTGTGGAGCCAGCCCTGCTAACAGGTACAGGTGTGATCCCTGTGCCAGTGGTCCTTCCCCCATGTCCAACCACGTGAACAACAGTTGCAAAGTCACCAACCCTTTCCAAAGCTTTCTCAGCAGGCAGCTGCTTGTGGGGCCAAGGAAAAAGTGGTGCACAGCCCCTCAGAACAAGGAGGAACCAAGTCCCCATCAGGGCAAGGTTGGCAGTGATTATGTGCCTGTTCTCAGCTGCACAGTCCCCGGAGAAGGTGAGGAGGATGCTTTGTGTGATATCCAAAACACTCCTGTGATGTGCCTATTTCAGGTCAAAGAGCTTCCCTGAGAGAGAGAGAGAGAGGGGAGGGGGGATTTGCAGGCAGGGAGCTGGAGCTACAGAGACCTTTTGTTCCTGTCGATCACAAAAGCAGTTTGATCTCAATCCCCAGGTGTGGGATCACTTCAGCGCAACACACGCCCAGGGATGAATTCAGCTGCCTGAACACGGGCATTGGATCATTTGTCACTGAGCATCTGCAACACCTGTGTGGCCTGGGAGATGAAACACAAACCTACAACAAGGCTGAAACAGCAACAAAATACCCCGTGGCATATTAAACAGCACTACCATTTCTGCAGGGGCTGCTGAGCTGAGCTGCTCATTTAGGCTGAGCTCAGTAACTCCCTAGGCTTCACTCCTTCTGTCAATTAGAGCTCTGACTTACTTGTATTAGAGCTTAAATACTTAAATTAGCTGTTGATACTACTTGGAAATACCTAGCTTTGTGGGTTTTAATCTGAAAGACCTTCTCAATGCCTGCAGCTCCTGCCTGCAGCCCAGAGCAAAGCGAGCAGCCCGTGATGGACGGGTGTCACCACAAAACACCCCTGCCACACCAGGTGTTTGAGACAAACTCCGTTCAGTTGAGGCTAAAAAAGCCAACACTTTTTGTCCATCAGATGAACATTTAACCCTGTTTTTTTCCCTTTGCACAGGGAAATCTGTAGGGGAAGTGTTAATGTAGGCATACTCTGGCCTGTAACACACTCTAACTACGTGCTTGAACAGCTGCTTTTTAGCAAGCAGCAAAACCAGACTCATTATGGGCCATTTGCTGAATTAATCAAGCTTCAGGATATCCTAATAAGTGAATTAATCTGTTTCCTAAAACAAGACTAAAAGCTTCACACTGTCAAAGCATAAACACATCTAGAGGGCAGCAATGATATTGTCATTTTTCACTAAATATAGAACCTGAGCAGAGACAAGTGCAGAGTCACACACTGCAACAACACAGACTTTTTTTTTCCCCTGTTTCTTTTAATTTTTGTCCCCTTTGAGAATAATACATAAAAATTGCAAAGTTGTAAGTGGATAGCATAATTTTCAGACCCTTGGTCAAAGAGCATTTTGCCCATATTCACACTGCAGGGTAACCAGAGCGTGATCTGTCCACATGACTTTATTTCCCAAATAAAGAGGGAGGAAAAAAACCCCAACACATCACCAAAATAACAAAATGTCAGGGATAAAAAGTCCTCACAGACTGACAGACTTTGTTTTACAAATGCAGCTGAAACTTATCTGAGTCACTCAGCAGCTCCCAGGAGACACAGAGAAACGCAGACCCAGGCACAGAATCACCACGGGAATTTCTTGCAGTTAGGATGGAAATATTTTACACAAACAGTTTATTCTAGTGTGGCAAACAGGAGGGGAGTTTTTTAAGCACAAGTTCCTTTTCTTAAGGGTTTTTTTAAATGCTTTTTGATTGAATTTGCTGTCATTGGCAGAGTTTGATAGCATTCTCCACCTGAGTCAGAGTGAACAGCAAAGCCTGAGAGGTGACAGGATGAACACAAAGCAGGGGAGGTGCATCCAAAGCCTCTGATGAGCTGATCTGTGGAAGAACCTACCTGTCTGGTTTTGTCTTGAATTCCATCTCCTACATGCACAGAGACTACAGTGAGGTGCAGAAATAACCCCATGAGTCCCACAACTTGGCCATGGATCAGTGTCTTGTGCTTCTCTGAGTTTTTCAAAAGCTTTTCACACAGTTTGGGCACTTCCCAGTCTGCATTTGCCAGTGTCTACAATGCAAAAGCTTTCCTTGACAGGGAATGCTGCTGGGCTCATTCCCTCCAGCTGATGAGCTGCTTTTAGGAAACTGGTGGGAAATTAGAATCTTTGAGAGCCTGATTTCTAAAACCGAAAAAGAAATCACTGAAACTGATCCAAAATTTTTACAGGCTTTCAAATGAGAAATATGCTGACAGATATGCAAAATATATTCACAGATATATAAAATATACTCACAGATATACAAAATCAATGCCAAAAAAAAGCTGTAGTTCCTAAAAGGTGGCAGCTCATGAACATGGGATACCTGACAGTAGAATAAATGCTGAGTTACAACCTAGAGCTGGATAAGCTCTTAGTAGAAGAAAGGCAATGCAAGGTGGTTTTTCTAAATTGGTCTGATTTTGCTCTCAAAAAAAAACCAAACAAAAAACCCAGTATAATATAACAAACCATCATTTCTTCCTCTGCCTCATCAAAATGCAAAACAAAATAGAACAAAACTACATGTCCTAGGCAGAAATCTTATGTTGATTCAAGCCATCTCCTATCAGACCTTCATTTTGAGCTGTATTATTCACCTCTGAGATTTGCAAGATCCATTTCCCATTCTTTTATCAGTTGTCTGTGCTCATTTTATCATCTGCATGGGGAACACAGCTGAGGTTTTCAGCACAATCAGCCTCATCACAAATGAGGCAGCCCACAAACCAACTTGGTGAAATCATGCAAGTGGTCAGAATGTGTTAGTATTTGGTTTTCCCAAATTCTGGACATGTTCTGCATGCAGCAATTTTATTCTTTTAATGCCAAAAGAGATTGCATCTGTGTATTCAAACCTTAGCCTACTGTCCTACTGCTTTCCCAAGATTTAATCACTTAACTGCTATTTCCCAAGGAGCTTTGATTCCAACATTAGACCAAATTTTGATATAATCCTTCCCTCTGTTTTCTGCACTACATCTTGGAGGAACTACACACATGGAAGTGCATAAGATCAACTGGAGGCAGCTACTCACATTTTATGTTGAAAAGAGGAAAATATTCATTTCCTCAGAAAATAATGCTTCAGCATTTCAGTAATATATTGCCATTAGTCTTTAATTTAATTAACATGCCATTGTTTTAAGAGCAAAGAATTTAAGAAAACTTATTAGCACTGCAATACAAGCATCAGCCACCACTGAGAAGGAGAGGAGCAGGGAAGAACTTTAAATCAGATCATTGATGAACTAGTGAAAGCACCAACAGAGTTTATAAAAAACCAAACTGGGGTATTCAATATTATTTTTTTCTTTCATATACAGGAAAAACATTTAAATTCTTCCCACTGTGTTCTGCACTGCTCTTAATTCTCAGAAATTTTCTTCTGGTCTCAACTGAGACTTGTCCAAGTAGTGAAGTACTTGCTGTAATCAAAGCCAGCATCACCCAGCCCATTCCAGGGTCCCTCCTATTTTATTGCAAAGTCCCAGTCTGAGATTACAGGGCTTTAGGATGATTTTGCAGTTCTCTGAGGCAACCTTTTACTGTCCAAGTCTGTCCCTAAGAACAAACCTGGCAGAGGACTTTGTTTCACAGAGCCAACACACCAAACTTCTGGCCAGTTACCTGACCATGATACCTAGAGCTGCGGAAGGGATAAATTCACTTTCTACAAGTTTAAAAGTAAGATCTAAAATGTCAGGGTCACTCTTTTACAGGATGCTGGCCCCACAAAATTAACACTACCTGCAAGTGAGATCACCAACATCCAAGCAAAAGTTCAGAGTGAAACATGGTCTGAAATTATCCCTACAGTCAAAACCACACTGAAAAAATGAGTGACAAACAAGTGGGAGCACATATTTGGAATTAATATATTTAAAAACTCTTAATGAAAGGTCCAAAGGGTATTGACAGATAAGCAAAAGGAAATGAGTGCCTGGGTCCCACAGCCTGAATAATAAATTTGTAGTGAGTCATCATGATTGTTTACCTCGAAGAATAAAGCATCCAGGAGATTTCTAAGGAGCCCCATGCTCTCTTGCTTTGAATATTATTTGCCTCCTAATTTCCTCTCCTGGAGCTGATGCAGCTCCAGCCTCAGCAGCCAGTCCCTGATGAAGTTGCTAGAACAGACGGCAGCCCTCAGCCTTCTTTCTGTCTGTAACATCCAACTCCCAGCAGGGTTTGAAGCCTTACTCAGACAGCCAGCCTGGAAAAGGGACTGTCCTTTCTAAATACAGTGTTTAGGTGGTAGGACTAAGTATTCCATGAGCCAAAGGTTGTCTGATTATCCAGGAGGGTGAAGCACTGCTACAAACACACTGAGCTGTAGGCAGCTCCACATGCACAAACACACAAAGCACAACAAACCCTCCTCAGACTGCAGAGGATTTTTTCTGCCCGGATCTCCCTAAATGTACTTCAGCAAAGAGGAAACAGTGTCCACAAGTCTGCGCTTTTGAGAAATCTGCATCATTCCAGGCAAAAATTTTGAATATACAGGCTGGAATGTGGAGGGAATGTTGATTCCCAAGCAAACCTTTTTTTTTTCCTTTTATTGTTATTTTTTTTTCATTAATGAAAACAGATTTTGGGTGTCCCCAGGCACCTTCTGAACACGAGATCTGCGGGAGAGTAAAGGAGTTTGTACTTACTCGTGGTGTTGTACTTGATCCCATTGAAGAACTCGGGGCAGGGTCTCTCCACGAGTTCCCCCGCAGAGGTTCTGGGCCAGCAGGTCCCGATCTGGTCCGTGGTGGCATTGCAGTACGGACCTGGGGTTAGAAAAACGGGACAGAAAGGCAAAAAGAAGCAGTTGAGAAAGCACAAAAGCCACGCACTTCGCATCACAAAACAAACCGAATCTCAGCACTTCTGAAGCTTTTCCCGAGCTCTGCACCAGGTAACAATTCCTACCATCAAAGCCCAGGAAAGGGAGAGAGGAACTCTCTATAAAAGTCTCGTGTAAACGATCCAGGAGGCTGCAGTTCACATCGAATTCTTCTAAGATGAACTGAGAGATGGTCACATCCATTATTCCCTCTGGGACCGCTGGACTGGATCAGGCTCCTTCACCCCTTTCTGGCTGCTTTTTTTTTTTTTGGTCCTCTCTTCTTTTTTTCCCTTTCTGGAGCCAAAGGAGCATCAAGGCGCGGGCACCCCGCAGTCTCGTGTGCTCGAGCCTCTCCCGCTCGCAGCGCGCTGACAACTTGGCAGAGCCCGCGTCTGCCTGTGCAGCTCAGCCCTCCGAGCTGCTCTTCCCTTTAAATCCAGCGGCTCGGGAGCCAATGGCATCGGGCTGAGCCCGGAGCGAGGGGCTCTCGTCTCCCCGGTGTCCCTTGGCTCGCAGATGCCGCCTCACCGTGCCAGACCGCTGTGCTGCTGCATCCCCCTCCCTCCCTCTCCTCCTGCCTCTCCCTCCCTCCCTCTGACACACAGAGGCACAGTTTTATTGTTAGCTCCAGGGATGAGAGCTTTTGCAAAAAAATACTCGCTGCAAATTAAAGCCAGGGAGAACAGGAAAAGCCATCAGAGGAGGAGAACTCCTCGGGTTTTTTGTGGAGCGAAGCAATTCCTGCCTTTGCTGCGTGGAACTGAGGATGAGCAGGGATGCTGGGGCAGGGGGGGAAAGGAGGGACCCGGTCCAGGAGATGCTGTGCAGGCCTTGAGAAACAAGAGAAATAATAAAAGCAGGGATGAAGGAGATGATCTGATAGAAGAGAGGTGTTGGGATAAAGGAATCTGGAGTAATCATAGAATCACAGAAGGTTGGGGTTGGAAGAGATGTTAAAGCTCATCTCATTCCAACACCCTGCCATGGGCAGGGTCACCTTCCAACAGACCAGGTTGCTTCAAGCCTGTCCAGCCTGGTCTGGAATAAAGAAATCTGGAATAATGACTCACAGAAGAGGCAGAATGGGGAGAGTAGGACCTAGGCACAAAGGGAACAACACATGTTTCAGCCACTCACACTGATGGGATGGGGTGGATAGTAGAGCAGGGCAAGGCACAGAGAGCTCTAAAGCAAAGGATGGATCATTCAGGGGAAGGGGAAGAAAAGAAATGCCCCTCTCATTTTCCAGTAGTAGAAGAGAGCAAGGTTTTCGGAAAGGATGAGCACCCAGACTGACCAGGAGCAAGAGGAGGAGCCTCTAAACCAGAAAATCCTGCTGTGGGGAGAGAGGGAAGAGCAAAGGGCTTGACAAACTGAGGTCAGTGTGCGACAGGAGAAGGGTCTGGTGAAGGGGAAGGAGGAGAAGTTTGGAAGGAGATGCCCAGAAGGCTGGTTATCTTTGGGAAATCAAAACTCAGCAGAGTAGGAACTGGGTGAAGGGCTGCACTCTGGGACATGCTGGAGAGCAGCTCAGACCTGACCAGCCTTTCTGACTTGCTATACCAAGCTATGAGGAAATCCCTAAAAAAAAAAAAAATGTTGCTCAGGATCATTTATGATTACAGATTCAGAAGGATTTTGGGAAGCAAACAAAAACTGACTTGTAAGGGAGTAGATCAAGATCAGTAGATATGGAAGTGGCAGAGAGGAATGCAGAAACAGAAAACAAACCAAAATGAAACATTTCCAGTCTGTTCACAGCTTCAGATTGGACAAGGTGCTTCCACTGAGCTCAAAGCAGTGGTACAGGACTTCCTATAACATTTATCACCCACCCTGCAAAGGCCTGGCCTTTCTTTTTATTCATATTTAAGACTGAAGGGCTTTATTCTTCACTTCTGAAGGTCCAAAAGAATTGTGGCATCCAGAGAGAGGAAAAAGAAAAAAAAACTGGGTTAGAACAACAAATAAATTAACAACATGCACTGAGGAGAAAACTAGCCAGGATGATGTTCTGCCATCTGGGAATGTGGAGATTTTTTAACGTTTTCAGATTGCAATGGCAGAGAGGGGAGGAGTGCCACTGTGGTTTTGGGATAAGTATTTTTATTTGAAATATGTAAAAACCCACGAGAATAACAAGTGTACTAACTCTCTAGACACTGTGATATTCTGAGGCAAGTGAATCTGCTTCTCTCTCTGGAGCCTTGATCTCCTTCCCAAGTGCATGTTCCCAAAACTGCAGCCCTTCTGGAGAAATCTCAATTGCAACACATTAACCCTTCTCAACACCAACAGATCTCTGTCCCATGCACCTCTAATCCCAAAAAGGAGGCGAGAAAATTTTTTTAGCATCAGTCATGTAACATGACCACAACCAACCTGCTGGCTGGCTTTGAACAGTGCTTTGAGGAGAAAACCCTTTTCCTTCAACTTCCAAGAGTGAGGGATAAAGGGTGCTCTAAATCTTCATTTTCTCCTTCCTGACAGCTCAGTTGAGCCCATAAAATTCCTTTTTGTGCCTCAAGCTGAGCCTCTCAGGGGTGGCTTTGAGACCTTCTCACAGGACAGCACCTGAATGTGCCCAGTGGTACCACTGAGCCCAGTGGCCGCTCCCACACAGGCAGGACTGAGCAGTCAGCAGGACACTGGTCCAGGATGTTGTAAGATTTTTTTTTTTTCTGCTTCTGCTGCCTCTCTGCAGGAGAAAAATCACATAGCCTGGCCAAAAGTCTTCATTTCTCACCTACTGTCTGCCCTTTCTATTTTTTCATGCTGTTTGTTCAGCACACTGGATTCAAAATGCTGCTCAGAGGCTTTGGGCACTGGAGTTTCCTGAATTTTTTGAGGAATACATCACTCAATAAATTACAGAAAAAGAATGGCAGTAAAAAAAAAAAAAAGTAACTACATTTAAATTTGGTAAATGTTTCATGTTCCTAATTCTGGCCTGTGTTTTCCAGAATAAACTCTTGAAGATTTTTCAAATGGTTCAAATATTACAGAGTTGAACAGTGAGCTGGATTTCATTTCAATTCTGTTCTTTATAGTGGTTAACACCTGAAACAATAGACCTGAATGAAACTAAATATTTTTTCAGGATCAGGAGAATGATTTCTTCATTTAAGTGAGAAGAGCTAGAAAATCTTCAATCTAAACTGATTTTCATCTTTTCAGTTCAAATTTTAGAAAATCTTAGAAGCATTAAGTATCATACAATCCTGTTATGTTCCATATATTTAATAATAATAAAAAAACCCACTGCAAAAATAAATATAGACGGGATGAATGTTGAGGATTAAGTCCAAATGAAGGAAATAATTTATTGTTCCTCAGTCCACAAATCAGCACCATTCTTTAATAATCCCTGTTGTACTGTAACCTCTTGAAAAACTACTTTTGCAGCTATCCCTGGGTACAGTTAACCACTACACCAAAGTTCCCTCTGACTGGATCTAATGAAATCCTGACTCTGTCAGCTGGACTCATTTGATGTGAAAATGTTGTTCTTTATGCAAGAAGCAAATTCAATTATATGAAAGATTGACAGAAATCCTGCAGCTGCTGACACTTCTGCTTCTCTGCCGATGCCACAGTGCACAAATCAGACCTTGCCAGGCAGCAGAGATCTGCCTTAGAAATTCCTCAGCATCCCAAGAAAGCTGGGATTTGGTTCTTGGCAGGCAGAAAAACTTTGCCAGCTTCCAAGTGGGCTCATTCCTGCGTGCTGCTATTCACTGGTTGGTTTGGGTGCATGTGCAAGGTTCTGGAAGAGAACAGGACAGACAAATAATCCTGTGCACATACACAGAGTTCAGTAAGACCCTTTAAAGAGGACTTCTTAAAAGGTCACCTGCAGTTCTTCTGGGAAAGGAACGAGCTCTGCTCATAAATGGCAATGGAAACCTCTGTATGTCAGCCCTCACACCACTGCTACACAGCTGCTTTCTTCATCTACAACCCACTCCAAGCCACAGCTGATGGAATTAGCCAGAGCACAGCTTTTAGTTTGCCCCACTAACAGTGAGTAGCAAGGATGAGCTGTGATTATCCAGCAACATCAAAACTCAGCTCTATGCAGACTCAGGCAGTCACTGGAAGTGTCTGGAGAGGGTGGAAGAAGCTCCAGAACCACCTGACTCCTCCTCAGGCACTCAATCTACACAAACCCAAGAAATTCCTGGGTATTTCAAGACCCAGGATGATTATTGAGAGGAGGGGGAAAAAAAAACAAGGAGGAAGAAAAGCCAGAACACAAGTTCTCTCCTCATTTCCCTTCTTCAGAGAAAGAAAAGCCACTGTATTCAGCCTCCCACCACAGTGACAGTTTCATCATTCATGTTCTCTATCCGTCAATGTGAAGAGCTCCAGCTCTCCAGGCATAGCAGTCACCCTGTGCTCTGCTTTGTAAGAAGGCTCAGGGCAGGAAATGCACATCATCTGTCCACCTGGTGACACCAATGTCCTCTGTACCTCAGTGCCATTTGGCTTTCAGGAATTTTACCTCATCAGTGTGGAAGTATCACACTGACTCACGGTGCCAGTGGTGGCTCTTCAGCTCTCTTCCCCTAACCCAGGTGTGTATATCCACATCCAGACTCTTCATCTCATGTATAAACTGCTCTGTTAACCCACTCATGAAGCTGTCACTTCTAAATATGAGGCTGGAGAGTTTCAAATGGCACAATAATTTTTTTCCTCGTCTCCTTTTCCTCTCTGAAAAGTGTCCTCCAGTAATCCTGTGTTATTGCAATGACTTTTCAGCATCAAACTTTCAAGTTACTGGGACTTTTCAGCTTGGTAAGGAATGCAAGACTTGGAGGAAGGTACAAATTTACCAAAGTGGCTTCTGGGCCACAAAACTCAAGGCCCTCCTTCTCAAGCTGTACTGTAAAACTGCTCTGACTGCACATCTCAAATGCAGTGACAACATGGCCATGAGCTGGCAGAATATTTATCTTCCCATTCCAGGTGTGTAAATGCAATTTTCAGAGTGGGAGCATGTTCAGACCACAGGAATCAAGGGAATTCAAGCAGCAAGAGATTGAGGACAGCTTAAAGATCTCCACAGACAGCTCTAGAACTGCCATGGATATGTCACATACGGCTGACTTCTCTGCCACACCAAACCCTGCCTCCTCACAATGAATTCCACTCTGCTGCAGGAGTAGACTGCTAAAGAAAACCCCTTCTCAAACTGAGAGCTACACTTTTAATCAAAATCTGGTTCTTTCTGCATCTACTTGAGACCTACATTGAAAGTTCACAGTTGCAAATTGTTGTATGTGGAGAGGAAGATTACACATAGATACACAGAAATCTTTGTTTCAGCTGATAGACTCATTTGTCAGAAACAGGAGACATCCTTTATTGCTAGAAATGAAGTATGACTCCACTGAGCAAAGATAAAATTAATAAATGCAGGTCTGTGGCGATGAATCTTCACAGCTTCATTGATGCTAGAAAATATTTACTGGGGGTGTAAAAAGATCCAACAGCGTAAATAATAAATGGCTTGTAGCTATTTATTATTTATGCTGTCAAATCAATATATTTCAATACAATATCAATATATTTCTTTTGGTATATTAATACACTTGTCATTCTCTACAGCTATAAAACCTCTATGAGTGAATCATGTTACATGAGACAAACGATGAGACACTGCAGGGAGATTACAAGAACACAAAACATACAAAAGAACCAACCTTGACACACTAATAAACTGCCAGAGCTATTTTTCTTGAAGTGAGCTGTTTTAAATGAATGTACAGAACATCATCTACTGCATAAGAGCACAGCAGCATTCCAGAATAACTCTGAATTTATACAGGGTCAAATTCAGAGTCAGCGCTTCACAGACACACAAAAACACAAAGGAACCCATCTGATATATTTATCTATGCCTGGCAATGGCCTGGTGCTCTGTTTACAGCATAAGCACAAAAGATAGCAAAAATAAAGAGAGTTAAGTCCCATCTGAACAAATGATGACCATGAGGACATGTGTCATTAGTCCCACTCTTTCTGTTATGTACAATGGGACCACTGCCAGAAAGGATGTGAAGATTCAGGGGTCTTGTCCTGTTCTCCTCCTCAGCACACATCAGCCACACAATTCCTTGTGGCTTAATTCAGGACATGCCAAACTTTTGCTCTCCCGGCCTCCCACTCCGCTTTGTTGTGCTGCCTTTCAGTGCATGCTGGGAAGATCTGAGTAGTCTTCCCATCCATCATAAGCTGGGAGGATGTACAGAAATAAAAGACACCAAAACATTCAGAAGTCAAGATTGCTTGGGTTTTCTTTGAGGAGCACCATCAGTCTGGCTTTGGGACCCTGGGCTAGTGGCTGCTGTACCCCTTTGGGCCCAAACCAAGTGGAAAATTGTGGACTTGTAACAGATTGAAACGCTGCAGAGTTGCCAGCTCTCAAGATTGCTCTGACCCTCTGCCTTCCATGAGTTATCAAAGCTGCCATTTATAGGCAAGAAGGATCTAGACTCTGATTCCACTGCCCAAAAGTGTGTGACCTGCAAGATCTGAGGTACTCCAGCATGTCTGGAACAGCCACAGGAGGCTGGCAGAGAAACTCAGGACCTTGGGAAGATCCATCCCTCCTGAAGCAGCAGCCACAGGACAAACATTTTGTCCCCAGGCATCTCAAGTGTTCTGGGACTCCTGGGGATATCACAGTGGGCAAAACCTGGGCCTGTCATAAAAAGGAAGAATCCCATCAGCACCATGTCACTATTATTACATAGGCTTTACTCTATGCAGTAGATTTTTATTCCTTGAGTTAATTTAAATCATTCATAAATGTGGGAAACCTCCTAAAGCACAAAGAGTAGCACAAGCCTTGTAGAACAACTAAAGTTTTCCTGACAATTTTCTCCCCTTGGCTGAACTGTTATGTTTACAACACATCTCAGAGAAGAAACAAATTTTGGACACATCTCTTATGGTGTCCCCAGCACAAAAGTTTCCAGAGATGCCAATTCACTGAGGTGTGCAACCAACAGAAAAAAATAAGAACTTTTGCAGTGAAATTCACCTGATGAGATTGATTTTGTCCTCAGCTCTAACTATTACCCTGAGTAGCTCTTTGCTGTCTATAAGAGGAACCAGCTTGGATTGATGTAAATGTCTGCATTAATCAGATTAATCCCATTCCAGATGCCATGAACAAAGATCAAATTGTTTGCTGAGTTTTTCCTCACTGGCCCACCTTGTCTCTCTGGAGGGTTTGGCAGCTGTAATCCCATAACTTTGGGCCTATCATTTCATGGGAGAGCAAACAAAACTATATGAAATGAAACACATCAGGAATAAATATGAGAAGAAAAATGTCCTGTTAGGAGAGGACTATCACAATGCCAGCAGCATTATGTTTAGAGATTCCATGTCTTAGATTTAATGGAATTATTTACCAGAGGAAATCAATACAACACAAACACTGTGTAATAGATTTGCATCTCCCTGCTAGCCACCACTCAGCAAACACCAGAGAAAATGCCTGGAAATGAAGTGGCAGGAATCATGAGCAGAATACTGACTTTGAAATTGAGACAGTGGTTCTCAAACACATCATCTTCACCAGACAGTGAGGAGGATCCAGTCACACCAGACACCAGCTGGAATGATCAGGCATGAAAATGGATTATCATAATATTATTATGGCCATGATAACTGAGGAAAAAGAATGTAATAATTGCCTGATCTGTGATTTTTATACTGCTGCTGCACATGTTTGCAGCCCCAGAAGAACAGGGAGGATGTCAGAACATTAATTCTGTTGCAATAGCTTGTGCCTGTGTCTGGAATCAGTGACCTCACATAATTTTGGATAGCCTCTGGGATAAAAAATCCCTCTCCAGATCTCCTCCCTAGCTTGGCTCACTACCCTTTGATGTTTTCACCACCAGGGCCAGTATTTCTGATTCTACGCCTCGGGGTACTTCAGGTCTTGCATGGTTTTGAGTATTTGAGAGGTTCATAGAGGCAGAAGGATTCATCTCACCTAATTCCAGCCACCTAAAATTTGGGTGTCTAGACTAAATCAGAGTCTCTAACAGTCTCCAGGGAAATGGACACTTTCAGAGAATGAAATGATTCATTTAATTTGGAGACAAATACCTTCTTCAAATTTACAACTCTTAGATATTCTACTTAGTAGGATGTTATTCACCCCAAGATATATTTGTACTTTGGAAAGAGCTGTCACCTGCCATCACATATCTGAGATGGGTACTGGAGTTTTACTTACATGTCAGACAGAAATTAAAATCTAGGACTTCATGCTGTTTTGAAATGCACACATATTTATTTAAATACTGTGTTTTTATTTGAATTTTAATGATCTTGTATAAAACTTACAGAATCCTGTTATTTTAAATCATACATTTCTGTGTCCATTTAGTGGCAAAGAACTTTCAGAATAAGTATAAACCTTGGAAAACAGTTTAAAGCCTCCAAACCCAAGTGTCTTCTGTTCTTATCAAGACATTGGATGTGCAGATCTCAATCTGTAACTGGTTCCATCAGCATTGGTTATAGAGGATTTTTACAAAAGCCATGGATCAATCCACAAGAATTCAAAGCAAAACAGCTTCAAACTGAAATAAGTACCGACAGTAACAGATTTATTTCAGCATAGATGTAAAACATGGGTAAATGCCATCAAGTAGTTGATAGAGGGATGGAGATTTTAATAACAGGTGCAGCAACAAATTAATCCTGGGAAGTGTGGCATTCCCAATCTGCTTGACAGCACAGCTGGGTTTCTTTCCCCAGGATGTGTTAATGTGGTTTTTATTTGGAAAACTGCACGTCTCAGCCCAATGAATATTAAAGAATGAGTTTGGGGAAAACACGTAACATTCTGATTAAACATTTTGTCACTCACATGCTCTCACATTCAATTGCAAAGGCAAGATAACAACATCTTATTGCTAAGCAAGTGATGCTTCTCTTCTGAACTCACCAAACCTCCTTGTTAACCTTCCAAAATCTCCCACCACCCCACAGAGTGCCCATCCATGATGTTGCTAACTGCCAGTAATAATAAGCAGATGTCAAAATCTGTGATTGATGCCTGGAAAAAAATTATTTTTCAGCATTTCTTCCCTTTCCCAGTTAATAAGATCATCACAATCATCACTTACTGCAATGTTTTAGGCAACAAAGACCTGCTCATCATGGCTTTACCTTTGGGGACTACAAAATGAAGGAATAACAATTATTCATTTCCTTTTGAAGATATTTTTTTGGACAGTTATTGCATTCTGAATACTAAGAATTACCTTTTTGAGTACCAAGTTCTTTTCTTTGTCAATTCCTGTAAAGTTATTAAGTATAAAAGCTATCAGTTTATCCCTAAAGTTTATCTCCTTCAGGCAAATAGCCCTTTTTTAGACAGAAATAATGAAGGAATGCACACATATTATTTCACTCACAGAGTTTTTCAGGTGCTGTGGAATTCCTCTGGATCAAAGGACTAATGTAAGTGGGGTATAAGCCAACCCTAATAGGGCTGGAAGTTCCCACCTCTGAAATATGCTGCAGATATTTCTGCCCCTGGTTTCCAGGCTGGTCTGGCTCCCTGCTAGAGCTCATCCCTTTCCCTCGACCACTGGAGGGCTCTCCTAATTCTTCATTACTGCAAAGGAAACGTCTGATTGAGGACAGAAACACTGCAAAAGAAAACCTGCTTGGAGTTACCTGAATCCAAAATCAGCAGCTATCAAAATAGGAAGAGTTCACTGCTTCATCCAGAGATCCACACGTGGAAAAAGATGCATTTTACTGTCCTGCCTTTGGCAGCAAAAAGTGTTGTTACAGTAAGAGATGAATTTCCCTGAAAACTTC
>VYZP01069556.1:10158-21087 GCA_013400635.1 Hypocryptadius cinnamomeus | reverse complement strand
TGTGTGGGAATTGACATGGAACTATCTGCTTCTGCAGTTTTCACATACCAGATTCCACAGGGCTGTGTAAATAACCGATGGAAAGTCCAAAAGCTGGAATAATAGACACCAGATGATAGGAGGAGTAAAAACATCTGAAGTACAGTAGATCTTGCAGACAACAGCAGAGCTTGCTTCTCTTGAAAAGAATGATTCTTAGACCTGTAGCTTTCTTAGCCATGGATATCTCTGGGACTTTGTCCAGGAACGTTGGTGATGTGGTGGAAATTTATGATCCTTTCTTCCTGAGGAGGGGAACAAGTGAGCCACAAAGTAGACTTCAATACAAGAAGTACACATTAAAAAAAAAAAGGAAAAGGGAAAAAAAGTGAAAAAAAGTAACAAACCAAAAAACCCTGTTTCAAATACTATGAACTTTCTTTTTAGGCTGCCTTACCCTTGCCAGGAGATCTGTGTCACTGTGTTTTCAGCTTTTAGAATCACTGAACCTGGTAGCCCAGAGAAGTGAATCAGCAAATCCCATCTGAGCCCTCAAGGTTCTGTTCCAAAGGAGGGTGAGCACACAGTTGCTGCCTTTGAGAGAAGAGGGACTTCTGCAGAGGGTTTGCATTTCTTCAGGGCTGTCCTGTGCCAAAGTAAAGGATGTGGGGAGCCTGCTGCAAACACAAGGGAAGGAAAGCCTTGACATTTAAACAGGTGGAGCTCACTGTGAGCCCTCCTGGTGAACAAACGTGCTGTGGAAGTGGTGGGAGCAAGGGATGATAAATGCTGCGTTGTAATCCAGCCTCACTCAGCTGATGGGGCTTGGATAAGAAAAAGAATCCCAAATTTCATTCATTTTACCAGAATCTTTCATGTCTGTGCCTTTCTCTTTGCTGTGTACACCTGGTGGTGAAGCCAGGGGAGCTTGGAGACGTTTACCTGCTGTGTCTGTTTTGTTTCAGGGTTTGGTTTGGTTTTTTTTGTTGTCATTATGTGTTACTCATTTCTTGGGCATGTGTAACCCCCGCCTGTGGTGGTGGGAAAAGAAAGCAAGCATTTTGGTCTTTTGAAGACAGGTGGAGAAGTCCCCACACTCAGTGTTGTATAGGCCTGTTTGCCTTTTGTTTCCCCATACTAATTGGTTGGAATGTATGGTGTTAGGTTCCCACAAATGTGTGTCTGTTAGGGCATTCTTATATATCTAGCCTTGGGGAATTCAGCTTTGGAAAATGAAGTACACATCAAAGCAGGAGGTGGCTGGTACTGTTTGTGTCCTGACTTCCCTCCCACCTCCCTGCTCCCTCCTAGCTTTTCTTCCCCCTTCTAGAAAGCTTAGGAAAAGAGCCTTTTGTCTTCTATTCAGGAAAATTGCACTGAAATTCATCTGTGCTTTATTCATCTGCTTTGATTTGTGCCATTCATGGGCAGCTGTGGGTTATGTAGAACAAAGCAGATGAATTCCTAACCTCCACATTCAAGCAGTGTGTTGGGAAAGGTTCAACACCACCCTCCCTCCCCCCACACTCCTTTTTTGGGGTATCCAACCAACATATTACAGCTTTCAGTTTCAGTACTGAGACATCTCTGGACTCTGTTCCTCCACATGCCATTAGAATGGTGTGGCAGATTTCTGCTGGCTTGTAGAAGGAATGTGTCTTTAGAGATCTCTTTTCTCAGTATAGCAAAGCAGCAGTTTGAAAGTTTACTTTACTGGAATTTATGATTAAACATCTTTTCTTTCCAATTATGATTTAATTTCTAACATCATCAGCATGAGTAGGGAAGAGTATCCATTTATTTTTCTTCTTTTTTTCTTCTTTTTTTTTTCCATATAGATAGATTATTTACATGTACCCTGTGCCAGATCTTCACCTTGTGTGAACTGGCATAAGATATTTGAGAGGATCTGGTCTGATTTATGTGCCAAACACATAAAACATTTGGCAGTATGATTAAAGGGCTTTACCTTCAAAAATTAAGTGTCTTAAAATCAGGCTTCTTTTTTAGACTAATTTAAATGTGTCACTCATGTTCTCCTTGAATCAGATCTAAAAAAGCATAATTTATATTTCTCACCTTATAAATTGTAGAATACACATTAAATTAGATTAAGAAGTGCTGCACCTCTTAATCCCTTCAGAAAGCAGGATTAGTTTCATAACCAACAGCTTGATCAACCCCCTCCAAAAGCCAGTAGGTTCTGGAGCAGGAATCATCAAACCTTTTTTAGATTTGTTGATCCACCTGGAATAACAACTCCGCTCTGTTTCCCTGCAGACTCTTCATACTCGGAGCCTCCTGATGTTCAGCAGCAGTTGAACCACTACCAGTCTGCAGCTTTGGCCAGGAACAACAACAACATCAGCCCAATCCCACTTTCTGGGAGTGCTGCAGGAGTGGAAAAAGCGGAAGCCATCCTTAACTGTGAATTTTGTGAATTCTCTTCGGGTTACATACAGAGCATCCGGCGCCACTACCGCGACAAGCACGGAGGGAAGAAGCTCTTCAAGTGCAAAGATTGTTCCTTTTACACAGGCTTTAAGTAAGTACTGTGCTAAACAGATGAACTGAACTCGTAAGGGGTTTTTTTTCAGCGCTTGAAAAGACTTCTGAGGTCTTTGATGGCTTACAGGAACATGGCCACTGCTGACCAGGGAAAGGAGCGTAGGAAATGCCATGCCAGATCACAGCAGCATCCATGTAATCCATTTTCTTCTCTCCTGCAACAGCCGTGCCATCTGCTGCAGACAGCAGCACAGTTGCAGTAGGTTTCAGAATCATGGAATTGTTTAGGATGGAAAAGACCCTTAAGATCATCGAGTTAACCATTAACCCAGCACTGCCAAGCCCAGCGTTAAATCTTAGTGACACATCTGCACATCTTCTAAATCCCTCCAGGGGTGGTGACTCAACCACTTCCCTGGGCAGCCTGTTCCCATGGCTGACAACCCTTTCTGGGAAGAAATTTTTCCTTACATCCAATCCAAATCTCCTCTGGTGCAACTCGAGGCCGACAAGTTCACAACATCCCCGTTGTCCGCTTGGCACGATCCTTCTTGCGAAAGTCATAAACTCTTTGTTTTCCCTGGGTTCCAGACATATCTCTCTATTGACACATGGAGTCAATCTGCTGTTGCACCTTTAGGATTTTCTCCTTGGAGGACATCCAGTGTTCCTGGATTCCTTTGTCCTCCAGGAAGCCCTCCCAGGGCCCTTTCCCAACCAGTCCCCTAACCATGCCAAAGTCTGCCCTCTGGAAGTCCAAGGTGGCAGTTCTGCTGCACCCCTCCTTGCTTCTCTGAGATTCTCTGAGAATCAAAACCTATCACTTCATAATCCCTTTGTCCTTAAGTGTGAAAATTTTCTCTGTAGAAATAATGTAATTTCCACATGCAACCAGCATGAAATGTGGGACAATCAAGTGTCCAGCGGTGACAGAGGAATTTATTTCACCTTACTGAAGAAACCCCCCCATGCAATTTTATTTTCCCCCCAGTCTTTCTAGCTTAAATGATAGAAATATGCTATTCTCTAGCATATCTGATTGCACACGGAGACATTTTATAAAATCCAATTATTTAAATTTAAAGGCTCAGTGCCTTGTGTGTTTGTTGGTGTGTGTGTTTTTAGCTGCTCTTCTGTAAGAAAAGAGAGGAAGGCACCTGTGCAGTTCATAATTTCCTCCTGATGTGCTGGGCCCTTGAGCATAACACCCTGAGCTGACATTTGAGGTCTTAAACTTGTTAAAAGTGACAGTAAACAGTAGGACTGGATCAAGGGAAAGTGTTCTCTTAAAGAAAATGTTGAGCACTAACCTGAGAGAATCCACATGGGAGCAACCTCTGGTTACATGGGTCTACCCTTTGTTGCTTCATCTTTGCTCTCCCCATGCTAAAATTTCCTGCTTATGTTTAATATGCTGATTGCTCTCTGTCTTAAATACTACCAGAAATTTAAAGGTCCAGTCTGTCTGTGTCTTTCAAGTGCCATTTTCTTTCACCTTGATATTATGAAATAAATCAGGAAGCATTTAAACATGTTCATAGCAGCATATATTCTGTCTTAAAAACGGGGAGGCACAAAAAAACCCCAGAAACATACCAATCTCCTCTTCAAGACACCCTAGAAACTTAAAAGCATGAGAGCAGTGACCAAAGTTGATAGAAATTTACCTGCAGAATTCAGTGATTGCTGGGTTGGGTCCAAAGCCACTTTTTACTCTAGTTCAATATGTCAAGCCCCTTAGCTTTTGCAAGGTTTAGGAAAAAATTACCCAGTGCCCCAGGTTTAGAGACAGCTCTTGATTTCAGTAGTTGGGCTTGTGGTTAACTGGATGTACAGTTAATTTCTTCTGTTATGCATATCTCTTGCAACTTCTAAGTATGCAGCCAGTGTAATGCCAGCATGAAATTTTTGGTTCAGAAGTACTGTGAAGTATTCATTCATTCTTCCACACTAAAAAATACAGTATTCTAAGTCTTGGGTTTTCAGATCATTACAGCTGATGCTTTGAAAGTTAAACAACTCAGTGCCAAACTCGCTGTGAACAAGAATCCCCTTGGTACCCGCAATCTAAACAGTTTAGCTGGTTAGATCAAGATGGTTAAGGATGTTTTCTGCCTGAAATAAGTTTGTCCTCCCCTCTGCAAGTCCTGAGCAGTTGACGGATTTTGTTCAACTTGCTAAAAATTCAACCTTCGCCAGAAAAAACGCACTGAACGTTTCAGCCTGAAGACAGATAATGAGCATGAAGGATGGGAATTCTTTTGCTATCTTGACTATAGCAGTGTGACTATATGGAGCAGCCCATGCAGCAGAATATCTTGTCACAAGGAGTGTTTGCTACTTTGAGGGTAGGAGCCTGCAGATTCCTCTGCTCATGTGTCGCTCATGTGAGCAGCCCCTCCGCGGGGCCGCGCGGACAGGGCTGAGTGGCATCTGCACCTTTTTACACCACACATCCCTTATAGAGAGCTGTGGCACCTCACTGCTCCCCTCCTGACTGCTGCCATTGTCTCCCTCCTCTCTCACAGATCTGCTTTTACTATGCACGTGGAGGCCGGGCATTCGGCAGTCCCCGAGGAAGGACCCAAAGACCTTCGCTGCCCTCTCTGTCTCTACCACACCAAATACAAACGCAACATGATCGACCACATAGTTCTGCACAGAGGTAAAAACATCCATGTCCATGTCTGTGTCCAGTGAGGGGATTGCTGGACAGGGCCCTGGTCTGGTTTCATTCAATATTTCAGACTGGTGTTATTAAATTTTTCCTCTCTCTGCGTGAGGACAAATATGTCAAAAGAGTCACTAGCCCTTGATTGTCTTTTTGCTTTATTTCTATAAGATGTATCTGATTTATTTCCTGTAAAACTCAAAGTTTGCCAGTGCTGAAACAGGGCAGATTTGGGATAGTTTTTAAGCTTTTCCTCAAGGGAGGTGAAAAGCCATCAAACACCTGTTTAGAAAGAGTTGCCCTAATTTGCAACTTTGATCTAGGCCAGACTTGTGCCCTGCCCATGCCCTTGTTATCTTAAAGGCCTTGCTATCATAAAGTCACCTAAAAGGTTTATCAGCTAACCATAGAGGCCTCAAAATATCCCTTGATAAATTCCTTTACTATTTTCTCCTCAGTCTTCTTAGGAACAAAATAATTATCTCATTTTTTGCTTTACTGTAAGACTCCTTTTCTGTCTACACCTCTCCGTTTTTAAATTCTTTTTTTTTTAAGCCTGCTAAAAGTGGGAGTAGGGATTTCTATATTCTATTAACTGTGGGCTTGGTGGCTCTGAAGAGACAGCAGTTTGGGCTCTCTGGGCTGGGATTCCTGCCCACAGCTATCACACTTGATGCTTGTGGATGGTCTGTTGGCTGCCGAAATCCAAACCCATGTGTTGGGATGGCACTCTGCCTGCCTGCAGGTTGGGCAGAGATTCACAGTGGGGTACTGGTGGTGAGCAAACACAGGTTTTGCATGCCATCTTTTTCCTGGAGGAGATTCTGGTGTGACAAGTGCTGTCGTAATTCCATGTAGTATACCACTTCTCAGTGCTGGTAGCTTGAAGTCCTTCTTGTACCAGCTCAATGAGCTTGGCAGAATTCAGATTTCTTTCTGCTAGCAGGGCTGCTCTGAGGGAACATCTGGGGAAAATTACCTGTCAGTGATTCAGAAAGCACATTACAAAGCTGTCATATTTGGTTGCAAGGATTTGGCTGATGCTTTGGCTTTTACTTCCTGCCCTTGAAGGTGTTGCTGTGTCAGATTTTGCCCAGATTTCTCCATTTTGTGGCCATGCCAGGCCTCCAGCAGGCAATGCCAGACCCTCAAAACAGAGAGAACTGGATGGATTTAGGGTATTTTCCGTCATGCATAGGTTCTGTGCTGGGAATGTCCAGTTGCAAAAGTGGAAGGGCACTTCATGAGGTCAAGCAGCTCTACTGCTTGTGCAGAGCTGTTTCTGACCAGTTGAAAGGAGGTTGTCACCTCCTGGGTGAGTGAACCTGTGGATCCTCTCTTCTGTAGGACCTGCTTCAGTTGCACAAACCAACCTCAAAGTGTTTTTGCTGCTGGAACAAACCTTATGGCAAAAGGACATAATGGTCTGTGCACCACAATGCTGAGGGGAGGAAAAAACAGAGTAAAAGAGGTTTTAATGCAAATGGGATTATAGCTGATAAAGAGTCTCAGAGGCCACAAAAGGGTTTGCTTTGGCATCACGTATCCAGGGTTCATACTTAGAGTGATTTCTTGTGCATATATCCAGCTAAAAAACAGCCCTCTACTGTTGTGTTTAATTGTGTGGCAGCTGAAGCAGATGGTTTTGACAAGATTTAATGTGCACTGAAAAAGAGGCTGAGGGATAGTCAATGTAGTCTGAGATAGCCTTCCTGTTTTATGGCCATTGCATTGGCAAAGCAAGGGCATAACCCTGAGCTGCAGCCCAAGAAAATTAGTTTTGAGGTAGATGGAGTGGTGCAGTATGTAAAATCAGGAGTGAAGGATTCAATCCATTCATAGTTAATGTTCCTTTTGTGCAAAAGGCATGTTTACAGATGCATGACTCTTACATTACTTCCAAGTTGCTGCACCCCTAATCCTTGGTGAAACAGCATGTGCTTGAAATGGAGAATATATTTGCCTCCTAATGAGTGGCTACAGAGGCTGAATTCCACAGGGTGAAAGCAGTATCAGCTAGAAGCCTGTGGAAAAAAAAAATAATGTAAGGCAAAGAATTTGCTTTCCATGAAGAAGGAGAGGTTCCAAGAGCCTCTCTCATGTACCACCTGCCCCTGACCAGTGCCAGGGCAGTTCAACCTCCCTCCTGTGGGTACAGATGGAGCACAAACTCTTTACAGGTGTCCTGTCCCAGGGGGCTGAGACAGCCAGAGGCTGCTGCAGGTCAGTGAGGAGAAGTTTGGCTCTCTAGTTCCTCCTGGTCTTTGACAGGCAAGAGCAGACAGGGAATTCCTGATCTAGCAGCATGTTAGCCTTTAATTTATGCTGCACAACGCAATTGGTGTGTCACAGCATCAGTTAGGTTGGAAAAGAGCTCTGAGACCATCGAGTCCAACCTGGGCCAATCCCCACCTTGTCCCCCGCCCAGAGCTCTGAGTGCCACCTCCAGGTGCTCCTTGGACACCTCCAGGGATGGGGACTCCAGACCTCCCTGGGCAGCCCCTTCCAATGCCTGACCACCTTTTCTCCTGATGTTATCCTTTCCAGGAGCATTCCCCTCATGCATTTGGAAGTATATTGGTGTTTTTTCAGGGCTGAATCCAACTTACCAAGTTCACTGTTGGCTATACTTTAAAGTCCTTGGGCATTTTTCTTCCTTATCCTTCCTTTAAAGAACCTAGGGACTTTCTTCTTCCATATAAGAGAATAACACCCATATGTTTTGAGTAATAAACATACGGTAATTTTTTTTTTACTTTAAGGTAAATTTTCAAATTTACCCACCTCTCCAAAGGCTTCCATGCTACAGATCCTGGTTCCTTGCACATGCCTTTTTCTGGCATTTTCCATTGTACATGCAACTTCACAGATGCATGCAGAACCTTTGTGCAGTGCTTGCTTTTGACTACTGGAATCCAGATGCTACTTGTTCTGTGAGTGTAGTTCGGATTTCCAAGCAAAAATGTGTATTTTCAAAACCCAGGGTGACCAAGTAATTGGTCTGTGTCTAGGTAGTAGGACTGCTTTTTTTTTTTTTTTGGTTTACCTTCGAGGGAAGGAATTGAGTTATATATGCTTTGGTGTGTTGCTGAACAAAGATTTCTCCTTACAAGTAAGAACTAATAGAGTCCTGAGCTCTCTTGTGCCTTGAGCCAAAAAATGTATGTCTGCTATGAGTTACAGTACTGAGAATAGTTAGTCATTAATGTCCTTTCAGTTAATTCCCTGATACAATTAGCCTGAATATTCCAGCCTAGTGGAAGGATTGGATTTCTTAAACCAAGATGATGCTTTTCTTAGGTGTTTGTTTTGTTGTTAATTTTTTAATTACCACTCTCGCAAAATTGTTCCACAAGTTGGGACATCTTTTTGTGAGGTGTCTGAGTAGTCTTTGATTAGACACAGATGGAACTTTGAAGAAGTCTCACAGGGGTAAAGAAGTTACCTCTTCAATTTTTGTGTGGGGCTCTATGGTTTGCTGCAATTTTGTTGGTTGTCCAGGCATGATAAGTGCATTCTAAATGAGTAATTAAATAAATAGGGCTTTGCAGGGGCAAGCTGGAGGTGAGAGCTTCACCTTAAGAAATGTAGCATTCCAGGTCCAGGTAGCCCTGCAAGTTCCAAAATCATAGCTTGGAGGAAGCTCACTGACATGAATACATCTTGTAAAAATTATAAATCATTTCTTGAAATTGAAATCTTTCAATCTAGAGTTGATATTTGTGTCTATTTTGCTCTTCTCTTACTGTGTTGCCTTTATTTGGGGACTCTCTGTGTGTGTGGTTGTGAGGTAATAGGTTTTGTTCATGTGAATAAGAGAATGCTGCTTTACTTCAGGCTGGTAGATTTAAAGTTTTATACCATCACGTCTTTTAATGTTTTCAATCTGTGCCAGGTGTTAGAGGAAAAGCGAGTGTTAAAATATTTTAATTAGTATTTCTGTTTTTGAAAACTTCCCTTGGCTTTTTCACTTCTGAAACCGGCTGTGTCAATTATTTCTGAGAGTCCAAAAGCACGCAGCTGCAACAACCTTGTAAAAAGTTTCTCTAGTGGTCTCAGCAGCACAGCTTTGAATTCTGCTGTGTCTTAGACCCTATTCTCCCCTCCCCTGTTTCCACCCTGAATGGCCACTATTTGGTTTCTTTATAGTTAGAGAAGCTGCTGATGTAGAAAAGAATCATACGTCTTTGGGTGTTTGGGGTTTTTTTGTTTGGTTGGTTTGGGTTTTTTTTTTTTTTTTGTTAAGGCATAGCCTTGGGGAAAACTTCGAAAAGAGGAAGTTACGAGTTAGATAAGTTTTGTGCTCAGGGAGAAGCTAGGCAGGATGGAATATTTTGTTGACCTGTAGAAAAAAGAAGTCTTGCTGTAAAGGGAGTGTGTGTTTCTGTAGTTGTCTTTGGATGTAATTTTACCCTCCTCTCTAGAAGAAAGGGCCCGTTGGCTCAGATCCATGTGTGCACTGCCACGTCTCACATTCCTTCAGCCTTCATGTCTACCATAAGAGATTCAGGCCTCTTTTTTTTCCCCTGTCCTTGGGGATGAGCCTGGATGAGGAGGATCGAAAAACCCTGCCTCAGTGTGCCGTGCATAAGGAGGAGCAGTGCTAAGTTTCAGGTGTTCTAGCTCAAAATACCGGTTTGGGTAACAAAAGCCTTAATGAGGATCTGCTGGTGACCCTCAGCTGAATGATCAGATTTGGGGTTTCTCTGGTGTGCACAGCGTGGAGGGAACCACAGTGGATGAGTGTTGAGGCACATCAGATTCTGGCTGTGTCAAATGACCGAAATTAATTGCTGCTCTGTTAAACATCACTGCTTTGTTAGAGGGAGTGCAGAGTTTAAAAACTCAGCAAGAGCGTTTTCAGTACATCGTGCATGCAGAGTTTGGGCTTTCTGAAAGCCCTGGGTACGTCAGGAGGTTTCTGCTGCTGGCTGAACTTGGCACAGCCTTTTTCCAGGGAGAAGTGCTGCCTTGCTCACCTTCTCAGTCCCCAGAGGGCAGGTTTGGGTGTGGTGGTGAGGGCACCAGCTCCAATTTGTGCAGAGCCAGCAGTGTGTGATGCTTTGGGAAGCACACCCTGCAGCTCCCTTGTTTATTACTTTTATAGAAGCAGTTCCTGGCTGCTGTCAAGTACTGAACAAAAACAAACTTTTGGTCTTGGCTGATTTATGGCTGGGTTTGTATTCCTAGGCTCTGCTCCTCTGACTCATAGATGGAGGCTCACTTGGCCCAAAACCTTCCATTCCCATCCTCTTCACCCCATCACCAGTCACAGAGGACACCTGCATTTGTGGCTTTTTGAGATTAACCCTGCCCTGGCAGGCAGGATTGTTTTCCTGGTGTTGTTAAGTGAGTGTTGTGCTGTCCCCACAGAGGAGAGGGTCGTTCCCATCGAAGTCTGCCGTTCCAAGCTGTCCAAGTACCTGCAGGGAGTCGTTTTCCGCTGTGACAAGTGTACCTTTACCTGCTCCAGTGACGAGAGCTTGCAGCAGCACATAGAGAAGCACAATGAACTGAAACCTTACAAATGCCAACTCTGCTACTATGAGACCAAACACACAGAGGAGCTGGATGCTCACCTTCGAGATGAGCACAAGGTAGGACCCAGTTAGCTTTAATTTGTGGCAGTCTAGTCTTTGGAAGTACTGAATTGGTTTATTTGCGTATTTATTTTTTCCTCTCCCTCCCCAAATCTGAAAACGAATCCCATGCTGTGGGATTCGTGCCTTTCTAATTTTTCTCTTTTTCCCTTTTTTTTTTTTTTTTTTTTT
>VYZP01069552.1:0-31809 GCA_013400635.1 Hypocryptadius cinnamomeus | reverse complement strand
AGTCTGAGTTACTAATCAAGAAATTAACTGATGTTATTCTGACAGTGGCAAAGCTAGTGTGTCAGCCTTAGTGAAAGTGAACTTTTACATCCCCAGTAGTGGAATATAGGAATAGGTAAATACTCTCTTCTATAAAATCTCCAAGTAGTTTGGATATTAAAACTTTGAACTCTCTGATTTTGTAGAGCACGTTCTCTACAAGTGATTATAAAATACATGTAGACAAGTCATCTTTAGGTATCTGTTGATCAAAAAAATGAAAAACAACTCCCTAATTGAGTGTTTATGTACAAAAGGACAGTTGGCCTATCAAACCTTCCTGAGATCTTTCAGTTAAACAGAAATTAAAGAAAAAACCAACCCTTCAACTTGAGCTTAAACATTAAACCCCATATAGTAAACACACAGGGTATTCCCTGCTGTGTATCAGGATCTCTTTAGACGCACCTCAGCTGTCAAGTAGCATCTCCTCTTGTGCTCAAGCCATAGACCCTGATCAGTGCACCTCACAATACCTTTGTTCCTAGACTCTTCTCAAGAACTGCAAGGCTGTGCACAGAACAGAGGATCACTCAAATCCATATCTGCATGTTTGCTGTGCTCAGCTAGACAACTACTAAGTAGTTCAATGCAGGGGATAGTGAAATGGAGTTTGAGAACTCCAACAGGGCTAAAATGAGAGAAAAGAAACACAGAGAAAGTCAGCAAGCCATCCTAGCGTGACTCAAGTAAAACTTGCTGCCATATCTCTATGATCTCCTTTGCGACAGGATGCAGTGGGAGAAAGGGAAAGAAGTACGGGAATGGTCTTTAGAGAACAGATGAAAACCTCAGGAATAGATCCTGGCTTGGTGTTTCCTTTGAAGAATAAGAGGCAGGTGTTCTATTTTCCATTAAGAAGAACTTGCAATGATTTTTAAACTACGGGTATCAGAAAGAAATCTTTCAACATCCGGCTACGAGTCCTTATTTCCCACTCAAAAAGCCACCAGTCAGTGCTTTGTTCCTGCTAGACAAAGGCCATGCCAAAACTTTTCAACAGGTGTTAACACTCATCCTCCAGTTAGCTGTTTAAAGTGTGTATGACCGGATTATAACTGACCCTTCACTCTTGAAGACACATAAAGGTGTGGCCTAACGTCAATTAAGCCACTAGGAGTATTTTTTTATGTCAGAACGAGACACAGTGCTGGAAGACTAATTTTTCTTTTGCCACAAAGATCAAAATTAGTGACTTAGTAGCAAGATAGCTGATGCTGTGAAGAATTCACACAGAGAAAGATCCAGGATGGAAGACGTTGGACTAAAAAGAAACACAAACTGCAGTTGAATATGGTGCTGCAATCAGTTATTTCCACCTATACATGGCAAAGAATCGGTCCCTTTTGCTTGTTCAGAAAAAGGATGCCTCTATATCTATAGGTAGAAGACTCCTCAATCACTCCTTTTTCCAGAGAGTTTATTCACAAATGAATAAACTTTGTTCCTGAATGTTTAGCTGTAAGTCCACAAATGAAGAAAGTGAAAATGTGAGTTGTGAGCATGACGACACCAAGTTTCAGGCAGAGACTGTTTCCTAGAGTGTACACAGAGCACACCACTTCCAACACTGCCAGGTACATATAGGGAAAATGCTTAATCAATGCACAGTCTATAAAAAAATGCTAAGGAAATGGTCAGGGTATAATTTTACTGGGTAAAAGCTAAAAACAGCTAATGATAACAATATGAGTCAATTAACTGGTAATCTGGAATGCTAAAAGGGAACTCCAAGCTATTGCAACAAAAACGTACTACAGAAATTTTCTAAAAAGTGCTGCTTCTGTTGAAGTCAATGGTAGTTCTACAAGTGGCTGTATTTTGAGATGGTTTGGTTTCTTTCCTGGACAGAATCACTTAAACTTTTTGTAAGATAACTACAAAAATAATAAAATTCTCCACTGGTCTCCAGCAACTGCTGCATTTTTTCCTGTGATAAAATATTAAGTAGGGAGTGACAAACTGCTTAGAAAATAAAACAGTGTTGCCCTGCCCAGCCCCTCAAAAGCAAACAAAACTATGCCTCATCCAAGCAAATGTTAAAAGAGGGTTTGTTATACTTTTTTCTTTTAAGGCATAAGCTTTTTCTTTTTTTTTTTTTTTTTCAAAATAGCATGGGCAATATGGCTATTGCAATGTTTCTAGCCCAAGCCTAAGGCATAAGTGTGAAACCTTACAGAAAAGCTTTCTACTGTAAAATGCCAAACTCTGTTTTCAACCTTGAGTATACTGGACAAAGATTTTCCAGTGCTTGCACATCAAATACTCATGCTTCTTCATACAGTTTATGAAAAGACATCTTTTACAACAAAAACTAACGTTAACTCATACTGTCAAAATTTTTCTCTACACTGAAGCGAGGGAAAGAAAACCAAGTTGTCACTTCTTTCTAATTGTGTGTGTCTGGTACTGTCTAGAACAAGGGTCAGCAGCCTGCAGCACATGCACAGATTCAGCATTTAGCACACAGCACAGCACAAAGGTTCAGTGGGGTCGGGAACCAGGAGCAGGTGGAATCTCAGAAGGGCAGCAGCTCCCAGGTTTTAACTCCTGGTTTCCAGCAGCTGCTCCAGTGATCAGCTAATAAGCAGTGTCGCCCTTCTGGAGGCGTGTTCATACCCGAGGATTCCATCCTCTGGCTTTGGCACAGTGATCTGCCACTCCAGTGCTGAGTGTCCCACACATGTTGCAGCCACTAACTGTGGCACTTTCCCTGGTTTATTATATTTATAGCAGAGCTAACAGCTGGGACAGCTCTTCCTTTAATTATTCTTGAGCTGGAACTTGTTTTGCATTCCTTTCAATGCCTACAAACAAACCAGCTCACTCTATACTGATAGAGTACTATCAGTACAGATGAATACAAAATACAGCTTGCCTTTTGAAGGAACCCCTAGTATTTCCATATATGTGCCAAGAAATCACTGTATGCATCAAATGCTGAGCTGTGCAGATCCATTACTCTGGCATTTATCCTGCATTCTTCTGTAAAAAGACCTACAACTATACATATTTAAACAGCTCAACTACCTCCTTTTTTTTTCCCTCTAAGCTCCTGAAACCAGAACTAGTAAAAAAAGAGGTTAGTCCAGGATAAAGGAACATCAAAGAATAATTAAAACTTCCTCAATTTTGAAGTCAGAAACATTTACTTTACTTGTATAAAGAAGGCAAGACAAAAATATAGTCAAGCATTGGCAATATTTCTGCCAGTGCTTTTAGAATAATGCTGAACTCAGGGCAAAATAACTCCATCAGTCATTTTTCTGAGAAGCTGCAAGGATTAAAGTTCCCTCTCTATTTTTTAAATACTTGGGAGATATTCAAACACAACAAAAATGAGTTTAAGTTGTCCAGAAAAGCCGTTTTCTTTGCACACAGTAAAGTACAGGTAATAGGCAATTAAAAAAAAAAAAAAGATAACTCCTATATAATTTGAAGTTCAACCAAAATGTTCTATTAAAAATGAAACCAGAGAGAGCCTTTACTGGTGTGTGTAAAGGCAATCAGTGTAATGCTGGTAAACAAAATGTTACTATTTTCAAACCCAGCAGTAAAGAAAGTAATTGTTCTTTGATATCAGCCTGCACATTGTGATGGATGGCTCTGATTCAGTTCAAGCAAATTACTTATGTCCAGAATTGTAGTGTCCTAGAACTATAAACTGTGGAAACCACTACAATATTAACACGTTCCACCAATAAATATGAAACCTGAATGTGTACATAGCTTGCTCTGTACACTATGGTAAGTACCATAAAACTCTAAAATTAGAAGTTCTAAGTTATATCCAAAATTAAGACAGTAATACCCTATTATTCAAAAATACCCTATTATCTAACAGATGAGAAAAATTAAATAACAAATAAGAAAATTATATACCGACAAAGTAAGTGTTTTGTTTTCCACATACCACTCCAGGTTCAAACCCCAACATTTTGTGAAGTTTCAATTAATAAAAAAACCTTACAAGTAATGAATTTTTGATAGTCATCATTTATAGCTGCTATCTCTTTTTCAGCACAATTGTTACCTGAGATAGGTAAAATTTCAGCCAACCTAATATTAGCAACATCAACCACGCTATGAAACTCTCACCATTTGCTGACCCAAATATTGCCTTCACCCTTTTAAGCTTGAACTGTGGCAGCTGAAGAGCAAATGCAGGTCAGCTGCTGTTGTGGCTGCTACATCATGGTAAGTTCTAGCTGAGGTGAACTGCTGAATGATTCTTAAATGGTGTCAACTGGAGTTGTCAGGAGATCATAAGCCAGAGCCCCAAGCAATTTGATTAGAATCAGAGAGTAACCGGATTAGCAGAACTACTGAATTAGCGTTTGATGAGCTGCACAATTCATGTGAATCTTCACAGCACTGCTGGCTCTCAGACCTGCAGCAGGAATTAGCATCCACTCCTTCATGTGCCAGGCAACTCAAACCTCGTTTTATACAAACAAGATGTTTGTGTAAAGATTTGCATTGAAACCGGTAAAAAAAATCAAAAACAAATTATGCCCTGATCCAGCAATTCAGTAACAACACTTGCCAACTCTTAAGTCCTCATTATTTTTTTCTTCTTTCATTTTAACCAACAGGCAAAGTTGGGAGATACTCTCTCCTAGAGGCAAGGTGCAATCAGGCAGCTGCTGGTGGTACTTTGTGGGAGAGGTGAAAGAGCCCAGCACACAAGAAATGCCAGGTTCAGCGAGAGAAGGGCAGGAACTGCACATTTGGGAATGCCTTGCCTCTCATGTTTGCCACCTCTGTTGTCGCACATCAGCCTGAAACACTGAAAAATATCATGCACTGAAGGCAGGAAAACTGTTCTCCTCAAGTGGCTGCAGGGAGCAGGCCCACTGAGATAAGCCATGTCTAGTACTTTTTGACCATCAGATATTGGCAGAATGCTTCTGCCAGGCCAGTCCAAGCCCCAAACTTCTCTCTCATATTCTGCAAGATACAGGGGTGCCTATTCAGGTTTTAGTCATACAGGCAAAGCTAAAGATTCCTTCCAACTATGGCTGGCTGGACTTCCTGTCAAGAATTACAGTGAATTAAATAAAGAAACACAACTTTTGGCTTTCATGGCAAGCATCAAATAAACATTTAAAATTAACATTTTTAAGTGCCAAAAGGGTTTATTTTGCTGTTCCTTTTTTGAAATGAAGTTGCCTGTTTCTACATTTCAGCCAAAAAGATTCCAGATTCACAAGCTTTATTTGTAATGATCAAAATACAACTTGAAACAAGACAACTACACTGATATCAGCTATGAAACAAGATTGCAGGTAGAGCTTTGTCTGCCTCCATCCCTGCAATTATTCCAATGAAGAAAGATGGAGTAAGTTATGTTACTATTTACAGTAAAAGGAAATGATAAATGTGAGTGCTTAGTAAATCGTAGGCAATAGAGAAAATATAGTAATTTGGAGTTATGTCTTCACTAATATCTAGTAATTCACAGGTGGCATGTTACATCTGTGTGCTGTATTTTATGTGACATGTTCACAATCCTTTTTAAGTCAGTCACAGTCACAAATCCAAACACAGTTAGCAGGGTATTTAATAAAAACAGATTTATAAAAGTATTACTGTGTGAAACAGCATTTCACCTATTAAATTTTTCTAATTTAATAAAAAAAACAGCTACTCAAATCAATAGTGGGAGAAAAACAATAAATAATGAAACTATGAGAAAATAATTGAGATGTTATCAAAGCTATAAATACATCAAACATTTCTGATGTTATCAAAATTCACTCTACATGTTTTTTCCTTTTTTTTTCCTTCCTTCACAAAACCTCTCCTGATATCTGCAGCTCCTAATAATTTATTCTATAAATACAGCTCAGTTGACTAAGGCTGCAATGTGCTAAGATGCAGTAGCGTTTCAAATTCATACATGAAACAATTTGGAAGCTTCCCCCAGGCACTGGCGGCTGCGGCTCCCGCTGCTCCGCTACCCACAATCCCCCCATTTACCTGCTCGCCGGGCTGCCTCAGCCCCGGTCAGGAAGTGGTAAAGCTGATCCAGCTTATCAGGCTGCTCCTCCAGGGACTTCTCATGCCATATGGCTGACCCAGGCCCTGCAGCCTCCCTGAAGGCATTCCACTTCTGGATCAGAGTCAGGAGCTCAGAGAAGGACTTGTGATAACCCCGGCGCAGCATGTCTATGCAGATGTTCTTCTTGTATGAATTCCTGTAACTGGGAATAAGAAAGGGAGATTTTAAGCCTTTAAACTTGTATTCTGTTCTCCACCTTACCAAATAAGTGCAGATAACTACAACAGCTTTCAGGAAGAGACCTCTGCAGTTCAGCAGCAGGGAGTGGGAATTATTTCCCCCGCTCAAAAAGAGATCTGCTAAAATCTGTTTGCAAATGCCATACTCTAGGGAAGCAAACATGGCAATAATCAATAAATACTGATATATACATTGAAAACATGGTCAAAAATACACTGGTATTCTTTAGCTGATATTTGGTTAAAAAGGCTGACTGATGGGAACCCCCCCCATGTTTACATTAGTCCATGAAAACACAATGAACCCTTAGTTTGCTTTAAGACAGTGCACAGGGAAAATTGAGGCTCATGTCAAAACAACATATATGTTGTTATATATAACATTGTTATTATATGTTATATATATATATAGCTACCTGTTATATGTTGTTATATACATACATTACATAGTTTTGCTGTAGGACAGGATGGCTTGGCTTAAAAATGTCAAACAAATGCTATGCCAGAAACATGATATGCCAGAATCATTAGCTATTATTTTCCTTCCGTTTAGCATATAACTTCAGCTGGTTTAGTGATGCAAAAGTTTGAGAATTTCTCCCTAATTTTACAAACAAGTGATGCTATGATGAATTCTTATTCAATTTAGTGCCTTCATAAACTCTGATAAGATATTCATATCAAATAGTTGTGGAATCAAATATTCTCAAGTGCTAATACACCTTTGGAGGTATTATATATGAAATAATAAAAATATTTATTTTATATGGCATGAAACAATCATATTGTGTCCTATTCTGGAGAAAAATATGAGTCCAATGGGACTGCAACACAAAGGTACAGATGTAAAGGCTTGCAGGGATGGTTGTCCAGTCTGAGAAAACCAATCTTTACCCCAGTAAAATGTCAAGGACACAGATGACCTTTATCTTGTATATTCCATGAAGTTACCAAACTGTTTTCAAGACTGTCCTTTTAGATTAAAAACCATTTAAATTCAAATTATCTCAGCTTTAAAATAAATATGGAATTCTGAAAAATGAGATTTATAGTGTATGTAATAAATTCAGGTGTAACAATAATAGCTGAATGAGACTAATACTTTGAACTTAAAAAGAGCTACTGCAATTCTTTAACAATGTTGATAAGATGGAAGTGATGTGAAAAACTTCTTAGCTAGATGCCAATAAAATAGACAGCAATGTAAGATGTAGGAAGCAAATAATCTGCATTATTTCATATTTGACACAATTAAAATAAAATCTTACTACACAGATGCACATTAATCCTTCACATGTACTTTTCACATTTCAGTTGCAGAACTGAGCATAAAAATATTAAATAATCCTGATACAATTTAGACCAGACAGTACTGAATTTGTGTTTAATGTATAAATAGATGTTTTTTGAGATTGAAAATTACACATTTCTCACACAGATAAGCGAAAAAATATAACTATTCTGCATCATAAAAATTTGCAACATTTATCTTATAAAAGTATACGAAAAATATTTTTAAACATTTACATTTTTATTTGCTAGGATATGTTATATTTGACATATACCAAATGTACAGTATATAGCTTCAAAATACTGTAAAGATACTACGCTAATACCATGTAATGTAGCCTCTATTTTTTATATGGAATACCTTTTTTTTACTGTTTAAAAAAATCTATGTAATCAAAAAAAAAAAACCTGAAGAGCATAGGTAAAAAATTCCTACCAGCCTCCAAAGGCCTAGGAAGGAATCCTACACTAATCTAAGTCAGAGGAGTGGAATAACAATCTGCATAGCAGGCACACACATGCCTGTTTATTTATACAGTGGAATCTATATATGTTTGTGTGTGTACATGCATTAGATCAGGAGATGTATTGGAAGTAAACAAGGAAGCAGTGCTAAAAGATCTCAGCAGTCACTACCCAAAATGTCATTCAGGTAATTTTTAACACTCACTGGGCACAGAACCACTATTCATACCAATAGAAAAACTGTGACCATGTTATTTTCTGTAGACTGATGTATTTTACTTGAAGTCAAAGCACATTTTTCCCATAAGAAAGCATTATTAGCAAACCAGTACAGGAAAACAAAGCATAAAGTAAAACATGTAATTTTTAAAAACCAAGAATGTTTTCATAAATCCAATCCAAATTAATGGAGAAACTGAAATAATGCTGAGGTAATCCTACTGTGCAGAGCACAATTTTTCTGAGGCAAAGAGGACTGATTTTAGTACCCAAGAAATGAAGCTATCTATTGTAAAACCCTTCAAATTTAGTGGCATAAAAATGGAAGTCATGTCAGTTATTATGCACAAATCGCACAATAATAATATTGTTTCCTTAAGTTTCTGTAATATATAAGCTACAAGTGACTGATCACACACAAACAGTAAAACTGGGCAAGAGATTAATGGTATTATGGGGATAAATGGTATTTGTATCAGCTAAATGATCTTGACACTGCAATGAAATCTAAAATAGTTACAGTTATCAGTGTTTCCAGATGAAAATTCCAGGATCCTTTTTTCCCCCATCAAACACTCCTTTTGAACAGAGGTATAGTGTAGGTGAGAGCAGTAAACTTTTCATGATACCTTGAGATAAACTATAAATCCTCAGTCCTCAAAACACTTTCCATCCTGCATTTTATGATGTCATGCAGCATATAAATTCTGAGGTTAAGCAGAACAACTCATGTTTTAGATAACTAAAGATAACTTGATTTCTAATATCAATATTAAAACATCATACCTAAGGTTCCTTCCAGCTCAGGATATTCTATGATTCTGTGATATATTTTATTAAATCCCACTGTTAGCAGTATTGTAGTATGTTTCTACATTGATAAGCAACCTTACACTAAACACTTTCGAACCTTGCTACCTAATAAATTATGATTTATTGCTAAAAAAGCGAGTTTGTTTTTCTGCATTGGTCCGCGCTGACTTGAGGTTTCCTTTGAACAATTAAGTTACTTCCAGGCGAGAAATGAGAGAAGACTGCCTGCCTTTTGCAGTGCTGGGAGCGGAGCCGTTCTCGGGGTTTAATGGTCTCTGGGGGCATCTACTGGAAATGTGGGAAACTGCAGGCAGGACGCGCGGATCCCGGCGCGGAACAAAGGGCCCGGCCGTGCCCCGGCACAGGGCACAGGGCACAGGGCCAGGGGCCACCACGGCGCTCGCCTGGCCCGCACGGCCGCCTGCAAGCCACGGAATGTGCCGGACCAGAGTGAGCAGACAGCTCCGTCAGGTCAGCCGGGTTTCATTTTGAAACTGAATGTGATGTGACTGCAAACCCAAAGTCCCTCCCCCGGGGTGATCAGGAGATCATGCCAGAGAAAAAGGTTTCAGATAGATTTTTTTAAAAGCAAACTATTTTAAAATGAAATTTGGAGCATCTGTATGTATTTGTGGTTAAAATAAAGATATCAATTAATCAGGTTTTTATTTAAAGCAGAATTGGTCTGCTTTTCTCATCCATGAAACTCAACAGATCAGAACCACACCACTAACCACAGAGCCAGCTGATTCTAAGAACCCCCTGATCCTCTGCCTGTGCAGTCATTTCTGTCATTGCTGCGACCCCGTGATGTTGCTAAATGTCTATTTACACAGGCTGGGCAGGGAGCTCCAGGTGGACCTGATCCTACACCAGCAGTTAGTGTGATGCAGGGTTGCATCAGAAAGTGCTGAAAAATTCTGTGAGCTTCTAAGAGTCTCTGTGTCATGATGGGAGTTGTGTGTCACAAGAGTTTTCAGCACCAAATAAATAACCAAAAGTTAAAGTTGCCATTTTAGTGGCACCTTGGTACAGGTGACGATTTTGTGCCATGTAATATCACACGGATGGAAGGACCTACTTACTGAATGTGGATCTGTGAGCTTGAAAAGACACTGCTGTTAACACTGTGCTTAATTTAGGTGTACTCAGATATTGCTACAGACATTTAAATTTTTTCCTAAACTATACAGCTACTTCAGTAATTTTCTTACATGGATTTTTTTGCATTATCATTGCTATTTCAAAACCAATCTTGAATCACGCTGAGAAATCACAGAAACCTGATTCTAATCTGTCTTTACCAGTGGAAGAATAATAAATAGCAATGTTCAGTGAGATTAATGAAATTACACTGTTGTTCCAGTCTCAAGGACTTTCCTGTATTATGGTATTGCACTTTTACAAGACCCTGAAGCAATGCTGGGAGATCAGCACAGCACCTCACAACCTTCCCTCCAATTTAAAATCCTCCACAATAAGGCTATTTGCATTCTACCCTTTAAACTGAAAGAGAGGACAGAAAAAGGAAATTAAGAGGCCAAGAGGCAGGAACTGGTGTTAGAAATAATCAAAACAGTCAGCACAGCATAAGAGAATCATTTATCAGGAGGTTAATTCTTTATGCCTCCTGTCTGATGTGGTCAATTACAGACATGCAAAATAAGTCCAGAAGACTACTGTTTTCAGACGGCAGATTTATATATTTATAAATATATATATATATTACATTAGGTTTCATGTATTTTGATTTTGTAGGGCTTAATTAGTATTTCCAGTTAATTCCAGCTGCTGATTACAATACAAGTAGCTGTATTGTACTGTAGCAATCCCATTTTGTAAAGAACAAAATGGCACAGATTAAACAACGATAGTATATAAAATATTAAAGTGTACTTCCAGTGTAAAATAATTACTCTACCAATTATTATAATGTTTAAAAACTGTATTCAAATAGGTTTCATCCACTTGGGATTTCCTTCTGCAGTTGGCGAGCCAATGACTGATACAAATGCCTTAGATAAGCACCACAAAATTATGAAAAAATAATAAAGATATTTTTGCTTATGTTTATTTAAACAAATTTATTTTACTTCCCCCCATTTCCTGTCTATAAATCTACAAGAAAATTAAAATTACATAAAGTATGTGAATACTTAGCTACTTTTTGCTTAACCTATATGCAAAAACCCCACATCATAAACATGGGAATATCGAAATTTCCTCCCTAAAATTTGAAAAATATATGCATTAAGTAAAAACAAATATAGTACATAAAATACAAAACAGCCAAATATGATGTAAGAATTTATAAATTCAGGCTGCTCTGCCTAGGAATTGAAAGAGGAATTATTAGTTAATTATAGCTGGACAGCCAAAAACCAAGAACAGTTTTGCAACACCAACGGTGTTGCAAAATGAGCTAAAAATGACCAAAATGAGCTAAATTTTGTGCAGGGAACTGTTGAACACAGAAAGTGCCCATGCAAACACTTGGCAAATATGGAAGGTGAGGATTTGCCTTTAGCACCCAGGTTCCAGTGGTGTCAGCCCCTGTACTCACACTGCTGCTGTCTACACTGCCCTGGGCTGTAACCCACCAAAGGTGAGCACACAGCTCACTCAAAATACATCCAAGGCCTGTGCTATCCCAATTCTCTGGGAAAATTTATCCACACAAGTATTTTGGTAAGTCAAGCCCTCGTATGGTCCAGGCACTCAGCACATTTCAGTACCACGTACTGCTACTGATACAAAGCTATTTAACTGCATCAGGGCACAGCCTCTTTAATCCTGCTTTAAAGACTGTCCGTTTAAATACTTTTCTTTTAATGAAATATTTACTGCATGGTAATATGTTAAATTGTAGACTATAGTAATCTCATTAAAAAAAGATATGACAGTACAGTAAATGCCATTAAGCAGTAATAGACAGCTTACACTTCAGAATATTTTACTACTAAGGCTGAGTGTTAAATTACATTGGGGTGGGGTGCCTTCTTTTTAATTCCAAATTACAAACTTGAAATAGCTAATATCTCATTACGAAAAAGAATAAAATCCACAAACCCCCAAAATGTTATAAAAAGGATTCCCTATTCTAATTATAAATAAAAAAATATTGCACGACAATTTGTACACATCGTGGGAGGGAAAAACAGCACTTGGAATTGACTTGTAACAATACAGATTTTTTAAAGAAGAAGAGCTTTATGGAGCTATGTATCCAGAACTATTAACAGAAAGATGAAAATAAAGCATATATTAAAAAAAGAGGTGTAGGTACTTCATTTTATACATATATATATATATATAGGTACAAGAACTTTCAGCTTTAACAATGCATTGTTTTTCATCTGCTGCCTCAGTCACTGGATTGTCGTCAAACAACACTTTAACCTAAATCAGGCAATCAAAGGGGGATGCACACCCTGTCAGTAGGATCCTGCAAAGAACACATATATTGAACTCACTTCCTTTTGTTCAAAGCTACATAAAATGAAAAATTAATCAATTATAAACATCAAAGGATGACACATAAAAAGTGTTTTAAAATGAATGTAAGCACTGTAATAATTAAGAATCCTCATTAACCCAGAAAATGGAAATCTAAATTTAGGAATGAACTTTAGAAACATTTTATCCCTAAACATAAATGCAAAGAAAACACTAAAACTAAAGATAAAGGCTCTACCCTTATAAAAATGTTCATCTTAAAAAGTACACACACCTGTGATTATTTCTAGAATAACCAGAAAAAACCATTATCTTCATTAATCTTTCCACTTTTCTTTTTAAATTAATAATGTTCCTTAACCAAAAATAATTCCAACCATATTTTATGGACTACTATTTATCAAAATGAAGTACTTATCAACTTCCCTCTTTTATTTCAGAGCTCACCTGACAGTCTGAGAGCTAGAAACATGAAGAGTTTGGAATCCTTTCCGTTTGACTTGCATGATATCAAAGCAGTCGTTAAACTTCTCTGCAAGTTTTTTTTACAGATAAACATAATTATTTACTTTCTGTATCCTCTCAAGCTGCTGTTACGAAACTTCATAAAACCCTCTACAAGGTTCTGCATTTATTGCAGTATTGACATGAACAATTCCCACAGTACTTTTGCTTTTGTTTAGGAGATCTCCTATTCAAGTCCCCAGCTGAATTTACTCAGTAGGATAAGGACAAATAGACCACACAGAGATTGAGAAGAAATGAAAGGCGAGGATTTTACACAATGCAGAATTCATTGTAAAAATTATTAGGAAGTCATGACTGCACCAAGGCAGATTAGACAATCTTTCTTTATCTCAGCCTCTTTTTGTGTGTTAGAGATTCTTCACCTTTATGGGGTGTTTTAAAAATAGAAGTCAGTTGTGTACTGCTTGTACATAATCTTCAGTAGTAAATATTGTTGAACTACTGAGAAATGAAAGCACTAAAAAACCATAAGACCAAACTTAGTAAAAACAACAAGTTACATAAAAAAAGAAAAACTTCAGCTCACGGTGTTCTTCCTTATTAAAGTATGTCATGTATTTTATCTTTGCAAGAGTTTGATGAGTTTTTGCAAGTAAAATTCTGTTTCCTCTATACTTGCTAATAGTCATGAGAATCTGTAGTTTGCACCTTCCCATTAAAAATGTATTGTATTTTTTGAAATTATTCACCCCGCCTTTTATCCAGATCATGTCTTTGAAAGGAGGAAGTAGATAATAAATGGAATAATTCATGATTTCCCATTAAATATGAAACTTTCTTTTGCAGAGTTTAGAAAATGAAGTTCTACATAATGTACAGAAGTTGATTAGAACTTTTTTTAACCTTTTCAAGAAAAATCTTCCACATTACACAAATGCACAGAGAAGTTTTTTTAGGAAAGGCAAACCATTCGCTTCCTACACAGTTCTGTTCTTCAGATCACTGCCTAATTACACAAAATAATATGCTTATCAGGCCCAAAATTCACAGAGATCATTCATTTGACCAAAAAGAATGTGTGCCTCTAAGTTCTAAAATCTCTTTTTGAAAGTTGTTTAATAAACATTGAATCCTGGTCATGGCAAGCAAGATTGTTAGGAATTATTCAGACTGAAAAAAATACATATTTAAATAATATTGTGAAAGGAATTGAAAATTTATCATCTAGCTCACTAAGTGACTTGTGCCATTTCCCTTTCCACAACCAGCAGGGAGTTTGGGACAGAGTGCCTTAATTTAAAATTTCTTTTACCATGAAAGGATAAATTTCTTTGGTTCTGATTTACCCTCTTCCATAGTTTTAAGTGAAGAAATACCCTCATAAAATGTAAATGAGTTTACACAACATTCCATCAGTTTTCAACCAGAGTAATGTGAACAAAGAGGGCCATAAGGTGCTTACAGGTCCTGTCCAAAGACTGACATCAGGAAGAACAGCAAAGTCTTGCTAGGACTGAACATGAAAGGGAAAGACGTTTACTCTCTGTTTGCTGCTGTGTCCTTGAGCCTGCCTCCCTCAGTCTCCACAGCGTTGTACACAGAAGAAATGGAAGCAGCTCACAGCAATGCATCACTGGAACCAAATACTGTCCAATCAAGGGCTGAAATACAAGGGAAAAGCAGAATCTGTTCCTACACATTATCTGTCTGCATCTCAAATTGCCTTTTGAAAGCTTGTTAGTAATAGCAGATGCATCTTGTGCTTCCTTGCCTTAATCCCATACCAACAAGATATTTTCCTCACCTTTTTTTCTGGTACTGCTTCTTTTCCTCGAGAGCTTCACTTACTAACAGAGAAATGGTCAATCTACCCTACAACCTAAAACCCCTGTGCCTAGACCAAGCCCCTTCAAATTGGGAAGCCCAGTAAAAATTTCAGGTAGTGAAAAAGACAACATGGCAATTTGATGTCAATGAGAAAAAGGTCCCCATCTATTTTTTGAACAACCTCAGAAGTCACCTTTTTAATTTATGTGGTAGAGGTGACAGCTACTAAAAGTATGGGTTAACCAAATTCCCAATCAGCTATTTGTTTTTGGCTTCCTTAAAGCACTGGTCCTTCAATGCAAAAGACCAGAACACAGAGAGATAAAGAAGCAAATAAATAAAAATCTGAGTACTGAAACTCTCATGACTGAAATAACTAACAAATAAAGGACAAGGTCAGAAAAATCCCAGTCTAATAGCAAGGCTTACTAGTCCATCATGGCTATGATGAAAATACAGAAGAAACCTTCATTGTAGGTTTCATTCATTCTCTTCTCCATCAGCCCACAAATCCCATTTTTCTCCCTCAGTGAACTCTCCAGATCATCCTGCCCTCTAGTCAGGTGAGGAAGTTTCTCCTTCTTTAGTCCTGGAGGACAGATAGAGCTCAGTATTTAGAGATCACTGGTAGAAGACATACGGATGTAGGAAAGAATTTATTTCCACAAACTCCTCTAACACTTAATCCCTCATAAATTTTCCCACATCTTTTTTCCTTAACTCTACCTAGCTGAATGCTGACACTGAAAAGAGCAGAAACTTGGGGAGGGTAGTAAATAATTTTTAGTCTCTGACTGAAGAATGGAAAAATAATCTTTTATCAGATGGCACCAACAGAAGTTTTAAAATGGATGCCAGGTCACTTCTGTTCTGCAGTTGACAGCTTCCTGTAAAAATGCTGCCTCAGGAATCAGTCTCTAAGACCTCTACCTCATTCTTTTTACAGCTTTCAAAATTCCATAGTTTTCCAGTGTGGGATTCAGTGGTAAATTATTTGTCTAGCTGATCTGATCACCCTATGATCTCTTTATAAGCAATGGAGAGAAACAGGTGCTTGAAAAGTCTCATTCATCTTATTCTAAAGCACTTGTCTGGATCCTGAAAGATGGGGCTCAACTAATCACAAGGCTGGGGTTATTAACCTGGATCAGTGAAACTTTGGTGAAAGTCCTTCTGCTCTTTTTGCAGGGAGTTTACAGAAGCTATGCTTCACTATATTCATCACTCCTCACTGCTAGAGCAGAAGTTTTACATGCCATTTTGCAGTTAACAGTCTAAAAAGCAGTTTAATGATCCACCTTCCCAGTATTGGCAGAGATGGCCAATAACTGCTCTGGGGGACACAGCACACCTGAGAATTAAAGTTTTTGCCTTTTTCTCTTTCAGCTAATCCTGAAGTGGGCCAGCCATTGGAGAATTCTAAGCAGAACAGCCCACTGTATCTCAAAAACATCTGACAGAATGTGTGTGAGAGAATGTTGTCACCTGCCTGAAAAAATTCATCTCAGAGCCTGTCTTTACTGACACAGATTTATCAAGCAAGCTTTCCATAACACACTGATCCAGCACTCATGGGACAGAAAACACAAATACAAATTTTCTGCATACCTAGGTAAGCCTTCACCATCTCTGTATAACAATTTGGATTTCATTTGACCACCAGAGCCTTGAGGACAATAGAACTCCATCATGCAACTCAAATGTATTTAAAATGCATGTAGCAACATCACTAATGTAATTATTTTTTTAGTTACAGCTAAGCAAAGCTATTCCTCTAATCAAACACTTTGCAAAGTTTCTCTTTCTAGTCTTCAACTCTTTTCTGATGACGTGCTCCTCTTCTGACAATTTTCATTTGTATGAAGAGGAGAGAACTGTTACTTGATCTTTCTGGCCCTGACAAAAAGATCAGGAAACAAGAATGACAATATCAAATTCTAGTCCATTTTAGGCTCTAAACTAATTTGAAGATTCAATCCTGAAATCAATCTCTTGATGAAAAATGCTTTATTTCACAGTTAATCGTGAACTTCTTGACTCTTAGTTCAGTCATATGAACTATTTTTAATTTTTACTGCAATTTGAATTTGAGCTGTTAATGACTTGGTGAGTCAGGACTCAGTACAAAAGGTATCAAGGAAAGCACACTGAAGGCCACAGGAGTCAGCCAACCTCTGCATACAAAAGCCTGCTTCTGTGGCAAGAAAGCACTCACATTCTGCATTAATGAACTTTTACTTTTTTTCCCATTTCCAGATCCTTGCACCACATTTACTTCTTGTTTCAAGTTAAAGTCTTTGAGAAGGAAGCAAAACAAAATCAATGAAAAAACAACGCAATATCCTGTTTCAATATAATTAAAGTACTATCTTTCTTAAGCACTATTTTTTCTCCCTTGTCTATCATATCAACCTGGGACAAAAAAATTATTACAAAGAAAAAGAATGAAAAACATTTCCTCATTTGTCCACAGAAAAAAAAGAGATTATATCATGAACACCTTTAATGGAATTCTTTTCTTTTGCTGAAGTTTGGAACACAAGACAATATTTTACAATACAAGAATAACTGCAACCTTTTTCCTTCAATAGTTCATCTCAAATTTAAGGAATATTGTGAAGGATAGAATTTTAGGGGAAAATTTTAAAGAATATAGCTTTTTTCCATAAATGTGATACTACCTATACACTTCTTTATTTAGAAGATAATAAATTTGTTGTTTGCCTAATGTACACTTTAAAAAAGGGTGTTTAATATTAAGCAGAATTGTGGCTACAAGGATTTGTCTTGGTGCAATAATCACTGGCATATAAAGTTAACCTGAATAGTAAACAAAAGTACAGATATTTTTAAGTCAGAGGAAGGAAATTCAGTCCTTTTATAAAGAAGTGTAATAATCTGCTGGAATGGAGACAATATTGAAAAACTACCCAGCATATTACAAGCCATCTCTCATATTTTTAAAATAATAATACCCGTTGCCTGCTGAGACATACCAAGCACTACACTGATTTCAGTAAGATCATTTATAGACGTGGCATTGCCTTACATAATAAATTTGTTTTAGATTACATTTGATGCATTTCGTTTTTTCTAACTATATTAGTGTAGTTCTAATGTAACTGTAGTTAGTTTGCTACCTTTTGTTTGCTCTCAAATGATTTTATCAAGGTTATGGAAGAGCATTAGTAAATTATATATACAGAGAGAAATTTTGTAACTGCTGATTTATTATCAAAAGTTAAAATTCCAAGAGAATTAAATGCACAGAACATGAATGTAACCTTTTAAAGTAGGTACTTTAAAAATCTCCATAGAAAGACACCAGAATACATATGATATTTCAGTTTAATCTTCTAAGGTAACTTTGGAAAAAGCCTCTTACAAAACTGTAAGGGAACTCCACTTTGTGTAGGTATTGCAGAACAGATGATAAAACTCTTACTTCATTGTGGATGTCCTCTCTGGTTTCCTTTGCCACAACATTCAGACTCAGGGTTTGGATATAAAAACATCCCTTAGGAGGATTTTTTGCATTGTTTTTTTGTTTGGTTGTAAAATGCACTTTGAAGTCCCAAGGCCTTCCTAAAATAGCAGTGACCTCTTGTGTAATTACCTCAGAGAGAACACTTGTGTGCCTGGCATGGTGTATGGAAATCCACTGGGGCTGAGGACTGAAACAGCTCCCTGGGAAGGCAACTCAGCCTGTGACAATTGTTGGAGTGTAATGAGCAGAGCAGCCAGTTCCACAGCTGGTGTGGAACCAGGGGGACAGTAAGGGAAGGTGCTCACTTCTGTGCTTGTTCCCTGAGGTCTGATACTTGCAGTAATTTTCTAGATTTCAACGTGGAAGTTTTTAGGGAAGGTTTGCAGGAACATTCTTAGGCTAAGAAGGAGAAAAGAAGCATGTTTTGCAAGAAACTAGCTGGTGGAATTCCTGTCTGACTGATAGAATGTTTTCTGCTGCAAGGGTGATCTTGCAATATTCATTGTTAAGGTGCCTAGAGCCCTTGTATATGCATCCTTTTATTATTTAAATATTGAAATAAATAAATCAGCTCACTTAGGCAACCAGCAACCCAGTTTGTTAGAATTCTTTCATTAATTTTGATGGTGCTGAACCCCAGATCTGTTAAAAGACTCTGGAAGAATAAGTCGGTCATAGTCTCTTGTAACTTCTAAATGTAAATACCTCAGCTGAAAGAAATCAAAAGTTATCTAGATTTCTTTCATTCACTGGGTTTTTAAATAACTAATGGGGTATTAAATGCTTCACCACAGAATTCAGCACTTGGGCTTGGCTAAATAGTAATTCAAAATTACAAGAACGTGTATGTCGGTGCACTCAGCTCCCACCCCAAAGGAGACATTTCACGAAGGTTCAGAAAAAAAAGAGAAGGAAAAAGAAAAAAAAAAAGGCAGCACAATATAATTACTGACACAATCTTAACAATAATGTTACAAATCTGATCTAATTGGTAAATATACAAATTAGTAAAACCAAGGAGATAAATGCTTTGATATATTTAACATCAGGAGAAATGAAACATCATTATTTAATATCAACTTCAATTTTTAAATGCCAAGTTCCACTAAAAAGGGTAAGGCCTAGGGAACTTTAAATTTAAATTACTATGATGACTAGAAACAAAGGAAACAATAAACTTATGGATGTTAAAATGCCTTGAAAAAGCCAACTTACGCAGCAGCTTCTTCTGTTGACACCCCTTTGATATTCTTCACCAAATAATCATCTATGGCATCTTTGTCTTTGATCAAATGAATCCTAAATTTAAATGAAAAAAATTAAAAGAAACACTGTAAGGTGCTAACATAGACTTCTGCAGCATGTATAATATATTATAGTTGCCAAGTAGAGCTAAACACTGAAATATTGACAAAGTAATATATCAGACATTCTATAAGCACATACAAATATCTTTAATTTTTTGGTCGGTAGCTAGTTCAAATATTCATTTATGAAAGAAAACAGAGGTGATATAAGCTTTCAGGAGATCTGGTTATCTGATATTTCCGTCTAAACTAGAAGAAATTGTGTATTAGCTAAATCAGTAATAATTGATTAAGCTATCCATATTTAAACTGTTTCCTAAATCAAAACTGTAACATTTTTGTATTATCAGTATGCACCAAAGTGGTCCAATCTATTTCATATTTAGCTTCTTCACAATTAAAAAACAAAGGCAAATCAAGAAGAGAATTCCCAAATGCAACTCAAAATGTTTTCCTTGGTGCAATGCAATCTTTTAATACTGCTCCTGTGTTTCCACAGTTTAAGTAGCATAGTGCAAAAGGTGCTCCACTGAGGGGATAATTTGAAGGTCATCAAAATAAAGAGCAAATTTCAGGATGCATGGATCTAGGTTTAAAATTTGAACTGTGCACCATTTCACCTTTCACTTCAGCCACCATATCTTTGCATCTCCACTCTGACACAGACGAGAGGCCTGGAAAGGGTAATATGTACTTACTGGCCATAAGGTGTATATAAATAGAATCTGATATCCCAACTGTAGAGGATGTTATCTTTATAAAAGTAATGTGAATTTATTTTTACCCTTCTGAGAAAGAGCACAAAGATTGTCTGGTTAATCACTCAAAGATAAAAGAAATTCAGCATTAGTGTTCCACATAAATCCATTACTTTGCTCTTTCTCTGTCTGTATTACACTGCTGTCTTTCATTACAGTGATGAGAGTAAACTCTTTTCATAACGTTAGCTATTATAAGCGTCATGCTCCTTATTGCACTGAGAATACTGAAGACACTTCACAAAGTTCATTTAAATGAAAACAAAATAGCTAAGCAAAGCAGAGATATTTTGACATATCTGTATTTAAAACAATGTAACAGTGAAAACTTCCCTCGCAAATAGAGCCTTTAAATATGTTCCAGAATTTGCTGCTGCTGAGTGGCACCCAGCAGAGGCTTGTGCTTCAAGGCTGCACTTAACACAATCCACAGGAGCTGCTGCTGATATACACATTATTGATATTGCCATGGAAATTCACTTATAGTCAATACCAAAATGTTTTTGATATCAAAATTTTCATACCAGAATAATCAAAATTTAAGAAGATCTTTAGAAGCAGGGAGAGAAAGTCAAAACCCCACTGAACTACAGCAGCAATTTCCTATCAGCTTACTGCAATTCAATCCACACTGCAGTTAAAAGACATCTCAAAATGAAACAAAGGAAAACCTCATGCCTTTCCATTGTCTTTACAAAGGTATCTTAATAAATAAATTTTTAAAAATCAGAGGGAAAGCCCTTAGAATCATATACAGTTTAAAATGCCACCTGCCTTATAGCCAAAGTATGAATTTCGGACTTCTGATTGGTAACACCCTCAAACTTAAAGAAAACTACAGTCAAGGGGAAAAAAAACCATAAGCAAAAACTTGCAAACTAATTACTGTATTACAAAGTTCTGTAATAACCTGTATTGGACTGATGCAAGTACAAACATGGTCACCCGTCATAAAGAGCTGAGCTGAAAAATAACAAATAAAAAATAAAAAAATAACAAATAACAAATACTCATCTCACCCAGGCTGTTATTATGGATGATGCTAGTGAAGCAATAACACAGAAAAGATGGGCAGGTGATACTTAGGAAAAAATACACTAGGAAATTCCATCAGCTCAAGAAAATCATTATGGCTTCCTTTATGCAATGAGAATGAAAAACATTAAAATTAATTAATTAATTAATCAATGTGAAGAAAAGAGACTGTGACTTGGAATGGACATTGTTTCTTTTTACAGAATTGAGATGAGGACGGCATTTGCTAAAACACACCTTTTCTTTTCTTCCAGAGGTTGTCACTTGCCTTTTCCAAGTTACTTTATCCTTTTTTTCTCTGGTGTTTCCATAATGACTCACAGTACTTCATGAAGTGTACAAAAAGAGTCTGCTTCACCTGTAAGCTGGCTCTTGTTTAATTTTAAATCACTCAGTTGTTAACAAGAAATCCATTTTACTCCAGTGGACACCTTCTTTTTTTTTCTCTTTTAATTGTGGAACTTTCCTAAGAGACAATTTCCTTGCCTATGATTTTTGTAGTTTTAAATATTGCAAAAGAGCAAACATGATTTGTCACCGTGGCACAGCTGACTGAAGCTGTTCACAGCAAAAATGATGCTTTGAAAGAGAAGATGTACCTACCTTGCAAACTCTAATGGGGGGCAAAGAGGCTGCTCTATGAACTTGGGATGTTCCCCTGGGCTTTGGAGGACCGCCTGAGGCAACACGTTCATTTTCACTAAAACAAACAAACAAAACCAACATTACTTGAAACAACCCTTCACAGCAATGTGGTTTCTTTTCCTTCTTGTGCTGCTTCCTAGGCCACTCTCTGCCATTTCCAGTGCATTAAAACCCAACTCCAGTTCCACACAAATCGCAGCATTACTTCAGTAGGACACAGCACTGGAATGGTCATTATTTAACTTTCCATGGATTTCTCTCTTTCACTGAGGTGCTTTTGATTTCCATAGGGATAGCTGATTCAGGAACCAATACCTGCGTGGGATTCACCTGAGCTATCTCATTTACTTCCTCAAGCTATCTAGGTCCAAGTACTGATAATATTTTAAGTTAATACACAACAGATGATGGAATATACACAGGGTGCAGAGCAACAGGCACTTTGTTAATGTTCAAAATCCTACATAATCATACTAGAAACAAGCTTTTGAAGGAAAAAAATGTAAGTAATGCTATACTTACAACACAGGGTTTTACTTAAAACAAAAGCCAAAAGCCTCACAGTTATTTAGAATCGTCTAGCTTGTCATCTTGAAGTACATAAATGCTAATAGGACTTTTTTGTCATATAGAGCTACTGTGTTTTTTCCCCAAGTATTCAGTCTACACTTCCTACCATTAAAGTTTCAGCTGCCAGTTCCTTCATTTTGCATCTCTGTGATCTGAGGACGTTAGCAGCAGGAGCACCCTTACTTTTAAATTTGGTTTAATGTAGGTATTGCATGCCCTGCTGGTAGGCCTGAAGGCATAAACTTTTAATAGGGATGGAAAAACAGAATATAATAAGAGGGGGGAAAGAATTTAACTATTTGCTACATTTAGGAAAGGAAATTTATTTTTTGGGAAATAGGTATTAGATATGAATCAATTTGTTACTGAATGATCAGCATCAGACTAGCAGATATTTTATATTTTAGCTTTTCTGGGATCAAAAACCATTTCATTGATGCAGTATTTTGCTGTGGTTATATTGAAGTAATTTTTTAAACTGTGTTACTTTGAGCTGAATAATAAGGAGAATTATAGATTGAAAGGATGACAGGATAGGATATTTCTCCTAAATCATTCTTTTGGGACCTCGTACTAATGATAACATTTTTTACAGAAAGAAAATAGATATTATTTATAGAAAAACTGGTCTGCAATTAGAGGCAGCAAAATTTAACAGAAGTGTGTCCTAGAAAATAAAAAAATCAATAGAACAAAAAACATATGGGTAATTCATCACTATAAAAGATTACACTTCTCACAGAGAATGACAGGTTTGTATACAAAAACTATATAGAAAGGAAAACCCCTTTTTAGGAAGATGCTATTCCGTGAGAAATAGTAATTGGACTTTGGAACAACAATACTGAAGCCCAGAGAAGATGCAAAGCTTTCTACAAGCTTCTTTGTTGTGAGGTATTAAGTGGGAAAATGAACACAGCCATGCCTTAGTGGAGGCTGAGGAATTTGGCAAGCCAGAGGGGCTGACTGCAGCTATGGGGCAGAAAAGTGGGGGAAGCAGCTGAAAGGAGACCCCCACAGAGCCACTGCAAGCTATTGATAGGGAGCTGTAATTTGGGGACTGCCACAAAGCACCTGGCTGGAGCACATGACGAGTCCTTGCTGGCTCACACGCTCCACGTTCCCAACCCATAGAAATCAAGTCTATGGGAAAAGAGGCTATCAGGCACACAGGTCTCACATCAGGCACATATGCAGACATTTTTCTTAGCATGTTTCTGCCTCACAAGGACTAAAATACTGCCCTGGCTCCTATTTCAAACTCAAACCTTGGAAGAGGAAAAAAAACCCCAAGCTGCTTCATAATAATGCCAATTGAACTTTTACTTTAGATGTGGGAGATTGCTTTCAGAGTGAAATGGAGGGTGTGTTTCTCTCACTTCCAAGGTAACTAATTCTTACAGGTAAATTACAACCACAGACACATGACCGAAGGTACCACATCCTTCTGAAACCCATGCTATTTCAGTCGTGTAAATTTCATTGCCGGTCATTTAAAGATCACTTTACATCTTGCTCCTTTATAAAGTCCAAGCCATGTCTCATTTACTTAATCAAACACCCACAGAATTCAGCGAAACATGAGGTGGCGCAATTTGTTTCTAAAGAAGTGCTTCACTTAATCCCACCATGGAGGGAATCTCCCCATGGACTGTAGTTGCTCCAAGGTGCACTGAAGCCGAAGGTAAAACAGCAGCTGATAGCTCAGAGCAGTGGTGCCTTTCCTGGCACCTTTTGGAAAAGCCCTTTGCTCTTCCTACACATTTTCTGATGTATTAACTGGAGGCTGAGGATTTCCCTCCCCGGGAAGGAGGAGAGGAAGCAGGGATGGATGCACCACACCGCTGTCTTTATGGGCATATCTGCTGCTACCTGGCACCTCGTAAGATAGAGGGACATCAGAATGTGACAGGACAGACTTATTGTCACGCTGCTTTACTACACTGAAAGTAACAGTGTAAATTGATTTAAAAAATAAAAACGAACGATACAATTTTGAAATCTACAGCCAGCGCGATAGATGCTATTTGTTCCAAGTGACGTGGACGAGGTCACGGCCTCAGCCTGACCCGTATCCTCAATGCCCTCCGTCCCTGCGGCGCTGGGAATTCAGCCGCATTCGCTGCTGCCCGGCTGTCACCAACCACCGTCCGGGGACACCTCAGCGTGTGCTTCACCTGTCCCGCTACACACCCTGGCCCTTGGCTCCGGTACCGATAAAATGTACCCCCGTCAGCCGGAGCTCCCCGGCGGACAGACCTGGGCTCATGGCGCGGCCGCAGGACGAGCTCTCTCTCCGCGGCCCGGCCCTTCACGGGACGCCGCGGCCTCGCCATGGCGACGGGGGCGGGCGGCGCTGGGGCCGGGCGGCGCTGAGGGCCGGGCTCCCGGAGCTCTCACGGACCGTCCCACCCCTTCCCGGCGGGCTCGGGGAGGCGCTGAGGCTGGGTTAGACTCTGGGGGGCGCGGGGGCTGTGAGAAATCGGCGCGGCCGGAGGTGTCGGTGTGCTTTCCAGGAGCTCAGGTGAGCTCCGAACGAGCTGCCTCAAACTGGAGGAGTCTCTGAAGCTGGCAAGCAAAGAGCCAAGATCCTATGGACACCTAAGGAAGCGTGGGCAGTCTCTCTGATGCTAAAGGGTCACCTGCAGTGAGCAGGTTTTCTTGTTTCACAGAATTAGGAATCGTTAGTGTTGGAAAGGGCCACAGTGGGTCATCTCCTCCAACCTCCCTGCTTAAGCAGAGTGGTCCCAGGGCACATGGCACGGGATTGTGCCCAGATGGTCCATGAATATCTCAGTGAGGGAGGCCACAATCTCTCTGGACTTTCAGTTCCAGTGTGTGGTCACTGCACAGTAAAGTTCTTCCTCATATTCAGGTGGAACTTCCGGTGCATCAGTTTCTGCTGTTGACTCTTGTCCTATTGCTCAGCAGAGCACCAAGTAGAGCCTGGTCCATCCTCTTGGCATCCCTCCTACAGATACTGACAGACCTTCGTGAGGTCCCCTCCCAGCCATCTCAAGTCTGAACAGGCTCAGCTCCCTCAGCCTTTACTTGCAAGACCAATGCTTCAGTCCCTGAATCATCTTTGTTGCCCTCCATCCTTTCTGGACCTCTGAACCTTCCTGAAGTCCATCAGGACTTCTGAGTAAGGGAAAGAGCAAGTAGAAAAAAACATTAGACTGAATCTCTGAGTAAGTGACAGTGTGAAGGTATTTGGTTTGTGGAAAATGTCCTCACTTTCTGTTGATCAGGGTTTGCTGCTTAATTTAAATTTAATGGTAAAGACACACATACTGTCACAAAGGAGCTGTTCTAAGGGGCTGGCCTTCTTGGGTGTCTGGGGACTGGTCAGAAATGGAAATATTGGGAAGGAATCAATGAGCTTTTGCTAAGTGCAAATGAAAACTATAAGAGAAACCAAATTGGGATGTTACAGAATATAAAGAGCAGAGATTTTTCAGTGACTTCTCTTTTTGTGTTGGAAACTTGACACTGGCAGGAGATAATTTTTTTTAGCACAGATTTGACCTAGTTTTTATTGCTACAACTGTTCGGAAAACAGGAATGTCAGAATCAATTGCTATAATCTATTTTGGAAGGATCAAGTGGACAGAAAGCACTTAAAAAATGGCATTACCTGTTTCTGAGTTGATGGCAATCGGAAACAAAGAATCTTGCATGTTTATGGGTCAATGTTCTAGTGGATAAGTCAGAAGCTGACAGGGTACTTAGCTGATATCAAATCACACTAGAGAACAGCATGACCTGTGCCTTACCCACCTACAACACATAGGGAAAGCACTGCTGTACTGAGTGAATTTCAGTCCGAGTGACATATGCTGAAGGTCTCATGCTGCCAGTGTTAAAATGTACTTGGAATTTCAAAATATTTAAAATGTCAATTTCCTAACTCAAAAAATGTTGCATCCAACACAGAGGAATTCTGTATTAGACCTCATCTTGTCAGATGAAAAGGAATTGATCACAGAACTAAAAATTAGCCATAGCTTAGGTATAACTGATAATGATTTGATCATATTTGATATGTGCAAACAGAATTAAGACCAAGCCAATAATACATATACTTAATGCTTTGGAAGTGCTAATTTTATAAAGGTGATGGTTATTATAAGGTAAGTCTGTTGGGAGAAGAAATTTAATCTGAAGTGGGAGAATAGTAATTGGAAGTGGTTTAAGGGTGGTAGTGCAGATACCCACTCAGCCAGAATGCCACAACTAAGGAATATGTTTGCTGATAAGCCAGGGTGGTTTACAAGGCAAACATCTGCAAAACTGGGGAAAGAATGTGGTGTCATTCATGTACACTGAAAGGTAGGAATTGTAGAAAATTGCTGTGGCAAGTAAAAGGTTATGAGGGAAATATATATATGGTCAACTGAGTTAAAATGAGGAAACTGGAGGGGTTTTGCAAGTATAGAATACAGAAGATTATCTGAATAGCAAGAAGACCCTATTAAGACCCAAAGATGAGAACTTAAACCTTAATCAGTGAGATGCTTCAGATGTTAAAGATACACATACTTGTTCTGTCATTTGGGAAGACAGCAGCTGATGTAAATATGCTGTTAAATATGTTGAAGAGTTGTTTTCTATTCAAAGATGAGGGAGAATGGTTCAGTTACTGGAAGAAAACTGCCATTAAAGCATTTGGAATGAACATGTCTATCAATGTTCATATTCAGAAGTTCTTGAAACACTAAGACTTTTTTAAGGAGGGTGAAGCTAGTATTGTTCTAATACCTTAAAAGGATAAATGAGATAATAATAGTTTACCAATGTGACATTGATCAGGCAAAATACAGAATAGACAATATTGTTAACTCAGTTAACAAATCATTTCCAAGAAGAAAGACATTTCCATTACCTTGGGCTCCTGCTAAAAAATCTTTGTATCCTGGAAAAAAAATAGAGTCTGACAATTAGACTTTGCTGTCTTAATGAAGCTGCAGGTTTTGCTTATTGATGTAATTTAATTTGACTTTAGTAAAGCATTTGACTTATTATCATTTGGCTTTTTGGATTAAACACTTCAATGACACAATTGTTTGTATCCTGTACATAAACTTACAAAGAAAACTTGTTAAAACTGAAAAGATAAACCAGCAGATTTAAAATTACTCTTAATATTCTGGAACGATATCTGAAGTACTTCACAAGCAGACATTTACGCCATGGCTACATCTCCTGTGTTAAACATATATAATTCATTTTACTTGGAAGAAAAGTAAGACATTTTTTTTTATGGAGATGTGTTCAAAGGATCCTGCATGCCAAACAATATGTAAGTTAGATAGAACACTCTTTAGCAGAGAATCAAAGGCAGTCTACATCTCAATAGTAATATAAAGAGGCAGTAGCCTTTCTGTGGTTAAGGATGAAACCAACTCCAATTACAATGCTGTGTTCTAGCACCAATTTAATTTGCCTAGAAATGTTTAGTCTGCAAGTCCTGAAGAGAAAGGATGTCAGTCCATAGAAAAGAACTCAGTTGCTAGCACTTTTTTTGTTCCTATCATTAGAGTAGGTTTTCTCCCAATTCTGTAAGCAATGATAATGTCCAAGGAACGACAATATTTTATAGCAGATGCTCTTTGCAAAAACTGTGTGAAGAATTAATTTGTTTGAAAAAAAAGATTGATTTCAGACATTGGCATATTCAAAAATGTAACCTAGCGAGGCAAAAAGTGCAATGTATTGATCACTATGAGTAGCTGCTACCCTTAGGAAATATGTTTGTGCACCTTTAATGGTTACATGGAAAACTAATTGCTGTGCTTAAATGTGGCAATGCCCAAAACTTACCAGGACATATCTGGATACTCCTGAATACTGAATGCTTGAATACTGTTCATTAAAAAAAAGTGTTTTGATTCCTGCCTACCTGTTCATCTTTGGTCCCTGGTAGTTCTGATTTTCCTGTTACTTATCCACCTGTCCACTACACAGAAATGCCTCAAACCTGAAGTGTCCCCAGTCGTTCACTTTAGAAGGGAGGGAAGAGCAAGAGGCTTGGTGAAAACTAAAGTATCATGGAGAAAAGTATGAAGGAAAAAAAAAGGAGGAAAGGCCAAACTGTTAAAAATACAAAACCAGGGAACTGGAGGGGGGCAACACTGAGTGTGCTACCAGGTAGCAATCAGTGTACATAGATTTTCTTGTCATTTCCCTGAGAGCACCTAATAAGCTTAGTCATGAATTTTGGAATGCAAATAATACAGCTTTGCAAAAGTCATGCTCTTAAGTCTTTATATCATGCCATTGTAAGCTCTATATTCTACATGTATTACAGACAAAAGTGCCCCAGCATGCACTTAATATGTTATGATAAAATGAAATTTATGCCATTGATATCTCCTCCTGGTTCTGTTTACTTATTTCAGGTATTTTTATAGGTCTGCATCAGATGGATTTTCACCTACTGAAAAATTTGTTACAATGTCAACTGACTTGTTTGGCCTTCTTTTGAAAGCTGTCTAGAAAGATTTATATAAAAAGTTAATCAAACTACATCCCTGACTCAGCTCATCAGAACAACTTTTTCATCACCATAACAATATCTTTGTGACATCTAGCTTATCATCATGAATTATGGGAGAAAGGATAAACAACCCATTAAGAAATTAAAGGCCCACAAAGGTGCAGTTTGATAAAGGATAAAAAAAACCCACGGGGTATGTATAATAAAATCTCTCTCCCCTGAAGAGTGATTGTTATCTTTCTTTCATGAGCGTCAAAGACCTGGAGCTTCTCAGTGCCTCAGGCAAGTGAGTTTGAAGGCCTCCTTCATGATTGAATGGGAAATTGTAATCAGAATTAGGTTATGACTGTTTATCCTATAGAGCATTTTAAAAAATGTTTTATGTGTAGAACTGATATTAGTAACTGAGAGAAAAAGCCACTGTAATCACATTTAGAAAACTCCATTGTATTTTCAGTATTCAGTCTGTGATTATCTGTTTATTCTGGTGTATGTTGGGACAAGCTGTTCCATAAAAAACTGAGCTAAATAGTTCTAATACATTAATTTGTATAGTCTTCATTCTGTAATAAATGGAAGCCTGGGTAAAAGAACAGTGATGTACAGATAAAGATGTCTTTACAACCCCAAGAGAAATAAGTTATTCTTAAATAAGTTTTCATTTCCTGAGACAAAGTATGCAGCCAATATTCTTACTGTACAGCAATTAATTATGCCTTTCTTTATCCTAATGGAAGACAGCAGTATTTACAGCCTTTCACACTCCTCTGAGTGAATTTCATGATGCTCTACATGGTATGGCTTGTGGCTGAATGAGACTCTAACTAAATCAAGGGAAGTGCAATCAAAATGAATGACTTAAATGATGACAGTAGAATTATCCTGTACAGTTCTGTTTCTTGTATGATAAATTATGCTTAAATTGGTGAAAAAATTGATTTGAGATAATAAGAAAGACTGCCAGCAAGACATGCTCATACTCAGCTGGCAGATAAATTATTTTTTTTCTCCAGTAAGCTGAAACTCCAAAGTTTTCCACTTGGTCCCTGAAGATTATTTGCTCTTAATTGCTANCAGGCAGGACAGCAGGGCTGGATAGGGATTTTACAGACATTTTGGATATTATCTGTTTCTATTTCTGGTCACACCCATTGATTGCATCTCATCTAAAACACTGATACAGGCAACAGATCCCTTTTTGTGATGGAGCCCAGCCCTGAGACCTGTGTGCACGAGTGCAGTGTAAATGATAACTAGCAAATAACAACATGCTAACTACAGAGAACAGATGTCTTTTGAGGTCGGCAGATCTAAAATTCTCTTTCTAGATGACTTCTGGAGCACTGTCAGTGACAGCCAGCATTGCCTTTGGCCTATTCTCTGTTAGCCCACGATTTATAGGATGTGTTCAGATGGGAGAATACCCAGTAGAGGCTCACCTGCATTTTAAAGGCTTACCTATAGAGGTTTATAACTTAAAGTAGTAGGAGTGAAAAGGCATGGAAAGGCCATGTCTAGGAAAATAATGTGTTCTTACATAGTCTAAGGCAACATTTAGGTGTGTCATGCCAGAGATCACATCCTTGGGTTCAGTAGATCTGGTGATTAATGGATGTTTATGTTTCACTGTGTAAACTCCTTTCTATCCACAAGGCTAAGAAATGTTGCTCCTTTTTTGGTAGAGTCAGTGTTTAAATTGAATTTTGGAAACTTTGGGGGTGAAAAGCACTTCGTATGCATACACTTCCACATCCAGTACCACTGGGTACTTACCTCCAAACTTGAAATTAGGCATTGTGATAAACCAGTCCATTATACTACTGGAACTTTGTCATAGTGTCCCTACCAAATTATTTTGTGGAAGTTTCTCATACATTAGATTGTTGTTATCAACCCGACACAAAAGTGATACTGAAATTACAATGGAGGCCATTTTAACATTCCCTATCATTGACATGAATATAGGCTTCATTTATTAATTGTAGCTGATTAGCCACAAGGCAAACATTTAATTAAACCTTGGGAGACAATAACATTGCACATAAATTATCCATTTAAGAGCACATAGGTCTTTATATTTCATTAAAAATTGTTCAACCAATAACAACATATCTAAAGTTCAATCTGTATTTGCACAGCATTTGAAGTCAGAGAATTCCCTAGTGCATTGCTGGGGATTTTTTTCAGACATTTATTTCTTGATGTGTTTTGATTTGTATTTACCATTTGTTCAGGCAGTTTTCCTGATTAGTCACACTGCCACTCAAATCATGGGTTAACAATTGATTTAAAAATTCCTACCAAATTATTTACTTTTAAAATTATTTCAAATTAGTCTAAAATATATGTTAGGTGCTCATGGGATTCAGAAAAGCAAAAATCCAAACAAATATGATGTATTATTGCTATAAATTGAAGACTTCTCTTTTGAATTATTTTTGTCCAATGCAGCTATTTTCTGTTCTTCTAGCACTGGGATTTTTTTTCCTGCAAGAATATATGCTTATTGTTTTATATGTTTTCCTGGATACTGGCATATTATATTAAATGTATTTTTAGATTCAAGCAGCAAGATGACTGCTTAAGAAATTGTTATATTAGTCTAAAATTCAGTTTTTCACAAAAGTCCCCTACTTTTCGTGAGTTTGAGAAGATCATTATCTGCTCTGTGAAGTGACTTTAAGAACT